>WYDF02271477.1:0-18004 GCA_009867245.2 Adranes taylori | reverse complement strand
CTACTGTTGTTAGCGCTTACTTTGATCTAAATCAGATCCAAAACTGCGAATTCCGCTCGCTGTTCAAGAATGGGTTTACACCTTGCATTCAAATTTTACTTTTCAAGCAATTGAGCTAGCAAATGCCAAACTAAGATGTAGACAGAATTTATAAATTATTCTTTGGCGGTTTTAGAATAAACAAACATTATACAATTTGTAATTAAACAATAAACATTAGAACCCTTGCTTGATTACTTATTCAAGTTTAAATACTATTATTTGTACTACATATATATTAATCCTAATTTGGATGCATTTAATTAATCATAATAATTCAAAAGTCCTTAATAAAGAAACATAGTAAAATATAAGGCCGTTCTAATTGATTAAAATTCGTAAAGATTAATCCACCATCGATATATTTTATTATCAAACAACAAGTAAATATAAAAACTTTTAATCAACATCTGCACAAAAGTGCATTGTTTGTTAGCTTATTTTGAAATGGAAAATTAGTTACATTGAAATCAATTATTTACTGAGAATAAAAATCAAAAGAACTTAAAGCGTTCAGTTCTTTCAACCAAAATATACAATAGAATAAATAATTACTCACATTTGTACTCCAGACATACTTCTTAAAAAAGCGCGTACTCAAAAGAACATCGCGTACTGTAAAATTGTAAAATTCTGAACAATTAGGAACCGTCAAACTCGATCGATTAAGCTGGCCCCTCACGGGAGTAAGGAACAAAATGGGGTTCATTGTGTCTTACTCCTATTAAAAATCCATTACTCAAATTATTTGTTCAATGATTTCTTTCTAAGGTACATAAGTAAAAACATAATCTTGTCGAAGCTACTTCGGGTTTCGCTTGATCACCGATTTCATTCTTGTCAATGTAAGTTTCTTCCCCTCGCCCGCCTACAAGATGCAAGATGTGTGCTGCAATTCTGCGTGTGCTTAATAAATCGCTATTTTCCCTTAGATTATATATTTAAAAGGCTTAAAGATCTTTACGATAGCATCCCAATAAGCAAACATGTCTAATGCCTATTTTGGGAGTTACAATACCATTATTTAAAAGATTGAGAAAGAATTACGAATAGAAGCAAACGAACACAGGAATATTGTAGAACAAGGAATCCGAAACGGAACTACCAGATGTACTTTTTGTTACTCTTCTATTTCAAACATGGTAATTTTCAAATATTATTTTGTGTTTGTGACTGCTCCTCTCTCTTTTATTGAAGACAATTTAGGCCTGTTTCTGATTGAGAAGGACGACATAAGTCGACGTGATGACAGTAGTCGTAAACCAAAATATTGTATATCGTAAACCAAAATATGGTAAACCAAAATATTGTAAGAAGGAAATTTGTTCTCGTTCTAATTTAGTTCTATGGTAGATAGTTTTGTACGATCGATACTTGTAAGTCATCATTAATTTTGTGAAATGTTGTTATTACGTAAGTAGATTGTTTGCTAGACGAACTAGTTGGGGAAAAGGCAGTCGTCTATGGGCAGTTTTACCGTAAATAAGTTTTACAATTAAAATGTAGAACAAATCATTTATCGTTAATTAAACAATATTGTATCTAAGTAAACCTTGAACAAATTCATTTATCTAATCGACAGCCACCGACCGATGTAGCATGTTAGAAGAAAGCATACTGGTACCGAACCGAGCATGTGGGGACAAAGAAATAAATAAAAAACGCAATGCTCTCACTGAAAAAACAGTCGGTTATAAGAAATTTTAAGTTGTAGAGTGAATCCCTATTAGTTAGCGTTTAAAAAATAAAAACATAAATTAAATCAAATTATATTTAATTCCAAATAAAATCTTGATTAATTAACTGAATAAATAATCTTCAATAGTTCGGTATGGAATATAGTAGTATCAAGTATTTGTTAACCAATAATTGATTCTCTCGTATTTAATTGTTCACATAAAATAAATGAAATAAAATTATATCACAAGTTCATTGCGTAGAAAGACATGGAAACGGTGTGTGATTCTGAAATAAGTTTGTGATGGTAGGAACGACAAAGCCTGTAAGTAAAATAATGTTATAAATAAGTGGGGAATTTTTTTCATAAACTTGAACGTTTATGTTTATTAATCTACTTGCAAGTAGTAATTGAATATTTTTCAATCCAAGGAACACCTAAAAGTCTGTAAATTGAAATTTCATCAATTTTGTATCCTTCTTATGTTGGATGAATGTACACAATAATTGGCAAAGTACCAAAATAATTTATTTCAATAATAAGAATGTAGGTAGCATAATCGATTTAAAATATTTGACTACTTTGTCTGAAGTTAGGTTTCTATATGCTAGAACTATCTACAATGTAATGCTCGTTAAGCATTCATATCCCTGAGTAGATTATATGGAATAAATAGTAGGAAATTCGTTTCCAAATGCTGCATCTAAATGATAACGAATAAATATGTTTGTTCCTCGAAAGATACGATCGCGTAACGTTCAAATAATGTCTTTTGGCGCTGGTTTTGTTTCGGAACAATACCGGAGTCGCAAGACGAGGACAATCAGCGAGTGATGACTGGGAGAGGGAAAGAGAGTAACGTTATTTAGTTGCTTCTTTGCTTAGACGTAATTTTGAAAGTTTATTTGAAAAAGTTTTATCTTTATCTAGAGTGCATCATTATTTATCTCGTAAGATAGTTTCCAAAAGAAACTTGTAGGATTTGTGAGAGGAATAAATCGATTGTTGGCGCTGAGTTCTTAAAATACTAGGTTAAAGAGGTTCTATTGTACTGTTTATATAAAAAGTGGTGCAGTATTCTATAACTCTAGTTACTATATTGAAAACTGAATAACTTTTCGGAATTTCTTAACATGATAATTAAGTTTAGATAAATCTAAAATTATACTTGCTTCAGAAAACTACAGTTTATGAAGCGGATTCTATTTCATACGAACTGTAAAGGCGCATGTGTATTTTACAATGTATAAATTATCATTACTGTTTACGTTTGATAAACACTTGATAGATTCGGATGGCTAGATTTTCTGAAATGTTGCTGTTACTTAAGCATTCAGGGAATAGAATGTAAACCCCTTAAAATGACGACAGAAGGGGTCACAAAATGTGACCCCCTTGTACACCCTTGCAAGGGGTCACATTTTGTGACTCCCTTAAGCAGATGGTAGAGAAAGCAACATATAGATAGGAAATTTTTATTGAACAAGTCTCTGTAAAAAACACGTTACCCCAATCCAGTCATATAATAGACAGCTGAACAAAAAGGGGACTAAATTGTTCCTCACGAGTAAATGTGAAATATAGGAAGTCTGAACTGAACAAGTGTCCGTAAATTCTAACCTCCCTTAAGTCAATGACAAACCAGAAGTAAAAATTAGCATAATACTGTGACGTAACTGAAAATATAAGGGTTCAAGTAAATATCAAAATAATACATAAATTAGGGAAATTAGAGGCAACCTTATACATGTATTCAGAAGCGGCATAATTGAATAAAAATTACATGCAGAGCATGAGTTGGCTAACTTATTTATTATTAGAGCTTTAAAACTACATTTAGTATAGAGAATTGAAACATTCCTTCGCACGCGAAAGGAACTGAACTACATTCTTTCGTCGGTCAGTTTTCCAAAGTCAAGTTGCAGCTAGGGCTGGTTCAAGGAAAAATTCCTGAACGAGAGCATATAAGAAGAATCGTAAGCTTATTAGCTGCCAATTCAAACTAGAATTATAAAAAATTAAGTGTATCTTAAACTGAACTCTATCACTTCTTCTTTCAATTGAGAGGTAATAAGCTTACAACTACTTATATGCTCTCGTTCAGGAATTTCTCCTTGAACCAGCCCTAGCTGAAACTTGACTTTGGGAAACTAACGGACGAAAGACTGCAGTTCATTTCCTTTCGCATGCGAAAGAATGTTTCTATTATCTATACTAAATGTAGTTTTAAAGCTCTAATAATAAATAAGGTTGCCAACTCATGCGCTGCTTTTAATATTTATTCAAAGATTCCACTTCTGTATGCATGTATAAGGTTGCCCTCTAATTTCTCTAATGTATGTATTATTTTAATATTTACTTGGAGCCTTATAGTCTCCGTGCTGTGACAATACAAATGTTGATGTAACGAGACCCGCTAAAAACTATCGGGACTTGAGTTCAATCATAAAATAAGGAATTAAACCCACTAAGAATCTATAACATAGCTCCTCGTAAATACATGTGATAGATAAAGCAAAAAAATATAATAGGAAATGTGGATGTAACAAGACCCGCTTAAATTGATGACCTTCTTAAGTGATAGAAAATAAATATATAAGGAAAGATAAAAAATCATTTTTTGTGCTATGGCGATTATGCAAAGCGATTTCGTTCGTCAGAGAGTAAAATCGCCAGCGAGTAGCGACAAAAGTAGACATGTGGTTAACTTTATTCGGGAGAGTGTAGCGAATGGGCGACTAGCCTTGTTAGATTGAGCGAGTTTGGGAACAGCGAATAAATTCGACAGTGAGTAAACTTGTCTTTCTCAGATCGGATGATTTTATCATGGACTACACAAAGTTGTGGAAATATTCAAATTTCAAATATTTAATATGCATATAAAAATGTGAACAAACATAACATATTTCATTTCTGTTTTCGAATCTTTTCAAGAATATCTATCGTCTTATGTATTTATCAAATACCGTTTGCCAGATTTGTCGTCCTGGATCAATGTTTTAAACTATGTATATGCATACTATACGTGGTGAAAAGTATTAAGCTTATCTCCTTAACAACCAAGTATTGCTAAAGTGAGGAGCTATCGACAACGTATTTTTAAAATCGCATCAAAATCTAGTACGTTATCCTCAATTCTCTATCTATAATCCTTGTATGCTTTCCTTTGTAAATCTACATTTTACAGGAATAGGAGAGAAAATTGTTATATATGTAACACAGAATATCGAAACGAAATATGTATGAAGGACTTGGTGCAGGAAGGCACACAATATGAAATTTTCAGTACAGGAATTTTTAAACAAGAAATTCTATAAATAAAGGTAATTAATATAGATACTCATTATAAACATACCATTTATTTAATAGGATATTTTTCTTAGCTCGGCATTTGTTTGTTGTGCTTGTCATATTCTTTTATCTTTTACTTAACTATTGCTATAAAATTTTAAATAGGGAAACATGTGTATAGTTATAAAAGGTACAAAATTTATTAATAATCCAAATAACACTATAAACAATAGCATATTAGTTAAATGAAAGCAAGATATGTCAACGGCGTTTTCTTCATCTCTATCAATGTTGGTTTTAGGCCTTCATAATAGGGCTTCAATAATAGGACGAACGGAATATAGGACAGAAACATTTTCATATGCTGCGTTTTTATTCTATTTACTTTTAGAGGGTTAGAATATTGTGGTTTCTTAGAGTTAAGGCTCGGTCCTAGAAAACTGAAATTCTCTTCATTTACAGCGTGTTTTATAAAAGAATTTTAAAAGATATTTAAAAGTCATGTCTATGGGAACGTGTTCTGCGAAATAAGAGTTCTCGGAATTATTTAATCTAATTCAATTGAAATGCTCTTTAAAACATAGGGATGACTTCTAAGACATTTGAAACTCAGTTTAAAGAGCATTCTAATTTGAAAAAGCGTATATTTATAACTTTTAATATATAAAAACCCTATTTGGAGTTGAATCACTGAATTTGATTTTTAATAATTATCAATAATGTTAAATATTCATATTGGCCACCACAAATTCAGTAATTCAATTAATAAATATGAGAAAAACAAATAAAATGATATTTTTGAAGTTACATAATTATATAATATTCATTCAAAGACTATTATACGGATTTACTTTTTCCGTCTGTATATAATTTAATAAGATTTATGTTGAAAATGATTTATACTCATTTTTTATATATTTGTTTTAAAACATGAAAATAAGACATATTTCAACTCGCAATTTATTCTCTGAATTATTTAAGTACTGTCAGATATCACGACAGTTTAATTAAAATGGAAACGTTTATTCAGAAACGAAAGCAGGAAAAAAGTTTATGACTTTTAAGATGCAGCAAGCAAAAGAGAGGATGTGGGCAGGTAACATTGGCACAGAACCAAAGTAAGACGTCAACGTATCACATCACGTACGGAATACTTTATGAGCGCTAATGCATTTATCAAAATTTTTTTACTGCATTGCAATCTATATGGAAGCTTTCTTTTTTTTGTAGATTCTCAAAGAGCCATAGCGAGTAGGTGGAAATTTTTATACACTGTGTTCCAATTACAGAAGGATAGTCCATATATAAATATAAGATTTTGTATTTAATTTCAGCCTTCATCTCTCTATGCAACTTAAACTCGCATTTAATTCCTATGCAAATTATTGCAATTTTCCTTGCACAATTTTCTTTAAAAATGTATTTCATTCATTAAAGAAATAATATTCAGTAAAAAAAGAGTAATTATTATAGAAAATATTTCTTTCATAAATGAAATGTCAATTCTATATAATCGATGTAAACAGAAAAACTTTCGCGCCAAAGCGCAGCTCGCGCAAATAGAAGAAACAGAAAAAGAGAGAAAAAACACGCCCGCTTATTTCGCTTGCACTAGGTGCTTATAGAAAAAAGCCATTAATGTTGAGAGAATTTATGAGTTTCGTAAACATTCAGTTAGCTGTGTTTTTTTCTACATAGACTTTATTAATATTTTCGTTGCTACTTTGAAAAGAGTTGTTTATTTGTTTTTACGAACGAGCGCATCCCAACAAAAAAATGTATAGCTCAAACGGTTCTTCTTACCCCAAATTTGTAACGCTTCGCTTTCCACAATGACTAGGAATTTTGCTAAGCAAAGCTTCTAGATGTATTCGTTTCGGAGAAATTTCAATAACTGGTTGCAATTTTCGCCCGTATTAGTTCAACGGTTTAACTACCGATTTCTATTGGTTGTAGTTCTACGTCTTCTGAGAATTTTAGCAAAATGTGATCACGATGCGATGCTCTACACCACTGAAGCCGTCCAGCTAGATGATCGATACTTCAGCGCTTTTAACGTAGCGTATTGTAAGAAGGCTCATTAGACATAGTCCTTATTTAAGTCCCAAATGCTCAACTGTAGAGCCATGTTAACACATGATGTGTGACGTCATTTGACGCGGAAATAAAATGTCTGTTGTCATATTGGATTGGAATATCTATGTAAAGACGTGATAGAAAATGTCTGATATCTCTTGAAAAATTCAACCAATTTACGTAATTCTAACAGGCGAAGATAAATAGGAGATGCTATAAAAATAGAGTAGCTGCAAATAACTGCACTTGATTCAACATGACATTCTTTCCATGTAATAAATTACTTAGTGATTTAAAGCATCATGCTGGGACCTATGCACGTCTTGGGACCTGTGACCTGGGACCTGTGCAAAAGCTAGATTTGAGGATTTTTTCCAAAATCAGAATATATGCCAAAAGATAGTGCTCATCAAGTTCTAAAACCAGATCTAAAAGTGTACTTTGCTATGCAGTTCCTCTAAAAGTTATCAGTGAAAAAGTAAAAATATGTTTGGCCAACATATGTTTTTTTTTCACTTGTAAAAAGATTGAAAAAAAAAAATCGAAAATACACTTTGTTATTAACCCTTCAAGCTGGTATTTAAAGTTTCATAGAACAAAAAATAAAAAATATAAAAAAATATATAAAAATCCAAAATTCAAAAATTAATAAATAATAAAAAAATATATAAAAAATTATATATATATATATATATAATACAATGAAAAATGAAACTAGAAGATAATAGAAAATAAAAAATTAAATAATTAATAAAAGCGTGCTACGTGACTGTAACTTCCATCCTCCGATACATACATATAACTTAACACGTCGGTAATCATCTTGTGCTTCTAGTTGGAAGGGTTAATATTAAAAATTTGTAATATTTTTCTACGTAAAAAAAGAATGTTCATTTAGCCGCTTGCAATAGTAATCGCATAACGCTTTCCATGAGCTCAAAAATGTGGGTCCATTTGGACAATAATTTAATGGTGATCAAACTTTGAGACCATTTTTACCCACTTTCTCTTCATAATTATGCGTAGTGACGGGTTCATTTATTCATCTATAATCTGATATTAACCTTGAAGCGCTCATTTAATTAGAAGTTGGAGATTTTGGTCCCGCCAATTTGGCATACATTTCCATGACCCAAATTTTATTGTTTTTAATCTTTAGATTTGTCAAAATTTCGAGTGTCAAGCAATTTTCTTTTAGTAAACACAAATTGTATGGTGAAAATCGCATTTATCTTCGATTTATAGAAAATTGACAAATAGAAATAGTAAATTTCATAATCAATTTTATTTTTTGATCTTTTCATAATATTCATAACTTTTTTGGAAATAGTTTTTTCGAAAAAATGATAGATATAAATTTTGTAGGGGATTTAATGATCTTTCAAATTCCGTAAACGACATATTTTTAGTCTTGACGGGGGAGCTGTTATTTTCTCAAGAAACGCTAAAATACAACCCTTCCGAAATCTTCATGTTGTCACGACTAGCACGCTTTTATGGTTTTTGTAGATTATTAGAGGGGACACTGACTTTTTGGGAGCTCTAGAATTTTCAACATCTATTGTATGTACCACATTCAATATCTACTTTATGTAGCATATACTAATTTCAACCGCCATTTTAGTTTTACAAATGACAACTGTCAAACGACATCATCGCTGGAGACGGGGCCTTGAGAATGGTTTGTGAACTAAATAAATTGAGTAGAAAATGCTCGAAAATGACTCCGAAGTATATTTTAAGTCATCAGAAAGGTAAGTGATAGTGAATTCGACTTGAATCGAACAAAACATTCGCCAATATTATACATTATTATATCAAATATGTAATCGGAGTGATGGATGCGCCGAGGCTCTAATGAGGAGGAACGGGAACAGAATTGGTAGTTTCCTACTAGTATTACTAAAGATGTAGAGGTATTTCATCATGTATAAAACTGGCCATACAAAATGTTTTTAATCTTGTCGAGCGAGCTATTATTTTCTTAAGAACGGCCAAGATGGCATCGCTCCAATTTCAACCTATAATTGATGGGCTGCACGCTTTAGTGATTTTAGTATGTAACCTAGCATCATGTAATTCACAATATATTAAATAAATTGCATAAACACGGCAAGGAAAGGCAGTTTATAAAATAAAACGTAAATACAGTTGAAATCGCGTTTTCGTTACACATATTAGCAGATAACACTATATTATTAAACAGCATAGAACTGGTATGTTTGTTATTTGCTGTATCTATGGTAACATGCATTATCATATCTAAAGCATGCTGATAAGAATGCGTTATGCGTTAAGCGTTGCCGTCCATCTGTAGATATATTACCTTGTCGTCTGGTGTACTGCTGTTGCTATACTGTGATGTGTGTAAGACTTATCAGGAAGTAAATGAAGTGTGGTTGGTTAATCGCTGACCCACACACGAAGTGACGGCTCAGACTTATAACTACTATGATTTGAATAGAAATATTCAGTTCCAATTTAGAGAACTTGAAGACAAGACGTCCAGCAGCAGCCAAGCCTAAGCCAATGCAGCAGACAAAGCGGGAACCAGCGACAGTCGCCGAGAAAATAACACGTTTGGAAAGCGATTTCATATTTTGTACATTGTTCTATCTTAAATTGCATGTATTTTGAATGGCTTTGTTTCTCATTCTATCACCAATCTGATTCGTATTCACCGCACATTTTCACTACTTCAAAAGCAACGCTTTTATATTGTTTTGTTTATAACAGAATCGCTACTATTTATTTGCTAACCGCCATAGATGCGGTATTGATTTAATTTGACATTTGTTTATTCAGTACCATTTAATTGTGCATATCTATTTTCTTTCTTTGTTTATAATGTCTAAGAAGACCAATACACTTTACTTTGTAAAATCGTTAATGCTGTTTTATTAATTAGCAGTTAGAATCTTTTTCAGCTGCCCACAAAAACACAAACACCTGTACTACTCACGTACTCGTATCTACCCACGCCCATAGCAGTCCATTGAGAATCGGTAGAACAAAAAGAGCGGTTCCAACGTGCGATCTCACGTTAAACTAACTTAGCACCCGAGAATTCATATTTCTGAAGGTTATTATATTCTGCAATAATATACATATTGGTTTGCGCCATCTGTGACAATCACTAGGATTGTCACAGACAGCAGCGTTGCGAGCGATAGTATGTCACATGTATATTAAAATCGTACAAAATCGTACTCAAGCCCTATCTAAAGATCCAACGTATAGATCTGTACGTTTAATAGATGGATCCTGGAGAATCAGTATTTTTCCCATTCTGTTCGAAAACTGGAAGCTTGTCGACTTCTAATGATTTTTTGAATCACATCTTAACGATTTTTGCAAATTTCCATCATTTCATTGAAATTGAAAATTTCAAACATTTAACTTTTACACAAAATCATATAACTACTTCCCTCTTTATTTTGCCAATATATATATATATATATATATATTTATTTATTTATTTTCCAAATAAAAAATGTAGAGAATTTCATCCTCTAACCAAACGAAATATTTTAAATCTTGTCGAGCGAGCTGTCATTTTCTTAAGAACGACCAACATGGCACCCCTCCAATTTCAACCTATAATTGATGGGCTGCATGCTTTTACGGTTTTAGTATATAATAAGATATAAGATATGATTTCATTTGTGCCTATCAATTTAAAATCTTCTGCTGTCAAAATTAAGATTCAATTGCGGCAGACAAGCATATATTTATATAATCTTAACTAAGCATAAACTATGTACCAAGTACTGTCACTACACATATACTAAGAATACCTGAGTATGTACCAATTAAAACTAATTTCCGCGTTCAATACGAAACAACATATGTTAGAAAATCTTAAAATAACATATCAGAAGTGACATAACCGCGAATATTTACATAACTCATCATATTCAAAAGTATATGATGATGTAGATGATGATACCGTTCCCCCTAACGCATAAGAAAACGGAATCAAGAAGATTTAGTCGGTTACCACGCAATCTATAGTTGTGTTACTAGTTTTTCGCTTAATCTATTTTGAGATCTATTTCCTAACGAAAATAGAATCGGTAATTAACTGATGCATTTCATAATTTATCGTCGCTTCATAAAATTTTCGAACATTTCCGTAATCGTTGCGCTGGACTTGAGTTGTAGTAGTCACTCATTCAGACAAGTCCACTGACTTGATATCTTTATTTACTTTAAGTTTGAGTACTAGAAATATCATCGCCGGCAATATGTAGATATGTTTTACATGTTTCTCAATGGGCCAAGTAGAGAATATTTTTCGAATTGAAGCTTCATTTATTACACAACCAGTGACTCTAAATTAGATATTACGTTACTGAAGTATGGAAGTGCTAGCAAATTACGAAAAAACAAAAAAAATAGTTTCGCACGCGAACGGAAGTAACCGCATCAGTTGGGGCTTTTGCTGGGGGACATTTCGGGACGAAGTAATATAAGAAGCAGTCGTGGACTTAATAGCTCTCAACTGAAAAGTAGACATAATGTAGTTCAGTTCATGCTTCATAAATAAACATTTTTATTTATACGAAACGCTATATTATGTAATAACTTTGGAAGATAAATAAAAATAAATGGCTATATAATTGCCAAAAGTTAATACAAAACCAATTAACCAATTAATACAAAATACAAAAACAATTAATACAAAACCTTTTTTTTCTAAAAAAAATGTTTCAAAATAAAAATTAGATATTATATTAGATACTTGATTTGTTTAGATGTTAATCAATTAGATATTATATAACATCTAAACAAATCAATTTCCAATCTTGTAAGGAATTGAAATTTTATGCCGATATTCGTCGTTGCAATCAGAGATGTAGTTTACATATGAACTAAAATATTATTAAATAAAAACATTTTCTCTTTGCGGGATAGACACCCGTTATATTTTATGTGAGACATTTATGTTTGCTAATTTTATAACATTGTATAAATCACGTTCAGATTTAACAACAAAAAGAAAATAATTACCTATATTCAAAGGAAAATATTATATAAACAAAAGATATATCACTGTATTTACTAATAACTGTTTTATAAAACATTTTTTGGATCTTACATTTAGTGGTTACTAATGCAAAAAATGAGGGGTTATTTTCTTCGTAAGGGGGGGGGGGGATACACCATATAGCGAAACTGTAAGGGTTCAAGTAAATATTAAATTAATACATAAATTAAAGAAAGTAGATGGCAACCTTTTACATGCATGGAGAACTAGCAAAGTAACCACATCACTTGTGGCTTTTGCTATGGGACATTGCCGGACGAAGTAATATAAGAAACAGCAGTGGGCCTATTAGCTCTCAATTGAAAAGTAGACATAACGTAGTTCAGTCCTAGTTAAAACTTAATAATGAACAAATACTAAATTTTTTTAATGAAAGCAATGTTATGAAATATCTTTGGAAAATAAATGAAACAAATGAAATTTTTATAATATTCTGATAACGAAATAAAGTTGAAATAAAAGAGGGAAAAGATTATCACGTTTTTAATGGATCATCTGAAGTTCAATAGTTTACGGTATACAGTCCACTGGTTGCAAAATTATATATGAACTTTAAGTTTGTTTTTATGGGCAAAACTCCCAAATTAAATTAAAAAAACCCATATAGCGAGCCCTAGTGTGCCAATACAAATTTTGATTCTCTTTCCGGAGGTCAATTGACTATTGTTCCTGAATTATTTTTTTCAGGATCGCACAGTGTCCTAGAAATTGGAAGTAAGTAGTAGGCAACAGCCTTCGAACTTTTGTGATGAAAGAAACAAGCATAACTTGTCCATAATTATTCAGTGAAAAGAAAAATATGGACAAGTTGACAATTGATGACGACTATTTGATCACTAGGCGAGGCATGACAAGACAAGTTTTTCGTCATTAGCGTAGCGTTTTTCGTAAATAACTCCGCATAGATAAAGTTCGAACCGAATTAGAGTTATGTCTTGACCTGAAGTTATGCTGAGGTCTGTTCCTGAGTAAAATTCCAGGTTCACAACCAACTTCGCTTATGTCGAACCGATGGCTTCTTAAAGCGATGAGCGTACAGGAAAGCAGTCCGTACTCGCAGCATCCGTACAACGTAATTACGATAAACATTCTAATGTGTCATAGTTGTAAATTAATTGCTTGTTTACACGGCGATTTGTATAAGTTGCCTCCGTATAAATCAAATAGATATACATTTATAAATGCTAAATTCAACAAATGCAGAACTATTAGTACTATCCTCGTAATCGATCGATCATTTATGCATCTTTTTCTGTTAGAAAACGGTACGGTATTTAGTAGAATCAAAATCATCGTCGCTTTGCATCACACCAGGTATGCAGATCGGTGCGATAAATCTCATTGGCTTATCGTGTAGAAGTTGTTAGTTGTTCATGCATATTTTATACTGGAACCAAAATGAACAATGAACCATGCAGTTGCATACTATTTGTTGCGTATTCCTCTCGGCCGATACGTGTGTTGACTATCTGTGCTGTGTGGAAATTTGAGTTCGAGGACGAAACCTTTTCCTATTAATTAATAAGTTAGTTCTCAATGAACTATCGAAAACGAGACAGCGAAAGAAAAAACAAATTTATGTACTCGATGTATTATAGGTTCCGAATGGAAACAAGTTTTATTCAAATGACGTCGCAGTACATCATGCTCCAGACATACACCGCGATAAAAAAGCGTTATTTAAAGAACGACATATAACTACTTTAACATTGTGTGCTTATAAAGTACAAAGAGAAAGTTAGATTAAAAATTACTTACATTGAAAATCAAGATATAACCAAAGCTTACCTGAAAAAGAAAACAGATAATATTAGACTTTAAATAATTGGAATTGTTAATAAACATTGTATATTACATGAGAATCTTTTTCATTAACATTGTCTCTAACATATTAATAAAAATTATAATTATTCCTCTACACCCAATTAATTAAAACAATATATTAGTTTGTTGCGAGAAATTGATATAAAACTTTTTTAAATAAAATATGATTTTCTTGTATGCTATTCCTTAATTTCCAAACTTTGAACCCGTCCCAAAATTATAATTTAGACTGGCCGTTGACAACAACATTTGTTAAATTATAGGAGCACCGTTTTATAGATCTCATAACACGTACAATATTTTTTTGTACAAATCTGCTTCTATGTGCTATTGTTCGGAATGTTGGTTAGGATGGCAACAAATAGAGTAGATTTTAGTTATTAAGGGTCATATCTATGGAAAATTTTTATATTATTTTAAAGAGAATCGCAAGGGCTATCAAATTATATAAAACTATACGGGGTGTAATTTAAAAGGTTTTTAAATATTTGTATTACTTAAAATCGGTTCAGTTTATTCAAATGCTCACATTGGTAAAATCGAGGTCCCTTAGCTGTCCTTTATAGGAACCGAGATATTTAATTTGCAGCAATTTTTTTCAGGACCAAATTATTCCGATGTTTAATCGTGCACGTTTTTAATAGCTTAAGTGTTAAACGAACTTCAGATACAACCGACAGATGGCTTTATAAAAATTAGTATTTTCCTTCAAAAAAATCAAAAACTCAATTTGTTTTTCACTCATCAGAAATAAGTTTGATGTATAACATGTTTTGATTCACTGATTGAATTAAATGTTTCAAAATTCAATGGTTGATAGGACATCTGGAAGCGACTGTTGTAACATTCATATCTGTTTCCACGTATTTCAATTAACAGTAGTCGGTAATAAGAAACTGCGTCTTGTGTGTCTGAGAAATAAAAATAATCTGTCCGAAAGATAAATTTATTTGCTGAGAAAAACCAAAACTACAAAGTTTTCACATAAGTATATTTGTCAACTAGTGATTTATTTATTTTTAGCTTATATAAGTTTAAATATAATTTTTTTAATGAGAAAAATTTATATATTTGTAGACAGCACAAAAATATATATAACCGGACTTTGTTGTTGCTCGATTACAGATTTACACTTATAATAATTACACGTAAGTTGGAAAATTATATTTAAAAGGAAAATTTATTTAAATTCGTGGACGTGATGGCCACCCCATCTTTCATAAACTGGAAGTCCTACGTTTTGTTACATCTTGCATAAAACAAAAGTTGAACCTTTTAGTTTTGACTATAAATGTAAATTCAATTTGCACAATGCAATGTTGTGTAAAAATTTCAAGAATATTCCCGTATTCCCGTATCCCCGTGTTCCCGTATTCCCGAACTCCAGCATTTTTATTATATATTCTTCTTATCTGGAGTAAACTTGTCAAAATTTACAATGTCAAAATTTCAAGTGAATCGGTCGACTACTTTTAGAGTTTTGCGAAAACAAACTTAGGGAAACAAATTTTTATATATAAGTCTAGCTAAACCCGGCCACGCTGCGCTGTGGCTCGGTCTGATATGAAATGAACCTGAGTCTGATATCAAATCAGACGGCTTTGCCGCGGTCAGCGACATGGCCTAATTGCCGGACCAGCGATATGCCTAACAAAATTTCAAGAATATGTGTTCCCGTATTCCCGTCTTCCCCTGTTCCTGTGTTCCCGATTTAAGTATATAAAAATGTGTTCCCGTATTCTCGACCTACACCAAACTTCACAGGATCTCTAGCTATGATATGTTAAAGTTTTCCTGAAAATTTGATCAAAATCGGTTGAACGGTTTAAAACTCATATTTTTTGTCGTTATTCCCGTGATCCCGTATTCCTGTGTTACCGTATTCCCGATATATACCAAGCTTCACAGGATTACCCGCTATACAATGTTAAAGGTTTTTTTATGGAAAATTTGTTAGTTTCTGTGAAATTTATCAAAGTGAAAAAAAATGAAAAATGTATGGCTCTGATATATATAATGTAATACAAATTAAAACCAATCGTCTTTTGTTTCATTTAAAAATATATGATATTTGAGGGGATTGAGAAAAACTGTACACGAAGGGATAGCGAGCATGAGGAAATGAGCGAAAATGAAAAGGGGGAAAATACAATGGATATGGAAAGTAGAAGAGATATAACAATGGAAAACGGAAGGAAACGAATACGTCAGATAAACAGGACAGTGGAGAGGGTCCAGACGGAATGTCTGTAGATGTGTGGAAGAGTTTGACTAAGAATGGGATGGCGGCCTTGGCACGAGATATAAATGCAGTATGAAAGGGAAAAGAAATGATTCCTGATGAATGGAAGCAAGGAGAAATTGTGCCGGTGTATAAAAGAGGAGAATGGATCTGAGGAAATGAAGGAAAACAGAGTGTTGTCCATAAATCAGACAGGATTTGTAAAAGGAATGATTACAGTAGACAATATTGTTATATTAAATTATATTACACATCAGATAAGGGTCGTAAGCAATATTTACGGCTTATAGATTTAAAGTCCGCTTTCATAACATAGTGAGAGAAAATTCATGGAAAAAAATGAAATGGTTTGTATAACCGAGAACCTGTGTGGAATGATAAGAGGTTTTGCATGATGGAACAGATGTAAGAGCGAGACTGGGAGAGAAAGTATCAGAGTGGTTCAATGTTAATAAGAGCCGTTCGTTGAGTGCGAGTTTGTTCAATACGTTATGTAGGATTTGAAAAAAGCGTTAAAGAAAGGGCAGAATGATATAATGTACATAGCTAGTTGTATAGAGGAAATGAATGAAGTAATTGAAGGAGTGAATAGGTAGATAGAGCACAGAGGTGAAAAAACGAATAGTATGATTTATAAAATAGGTGGAAGGGAAAGTAGCACACAGTTAACTGGTCCGGAGCCGACACTGAGAATACCTGCTAGATCCATCACAGAAGGAAATGGAAACTGGACCGCAAAATCAGCAGGAAGTCAACACAGTAAGGGCTTTGTAGAGAAGCCATTTAAGAACAAAATCTCAGATCTGCTGAAACTTGGCAGGAATAACATCAAAAACCCTTGGTGATAATAATAATAAGATAAGCTCATTTTTAATAAACTACAGCCTAGTATCAATTGGAATCCTACTTGAAAACATTTCTGTTCAACGTTGGATTTATCGGAGAATTATATATTTGGAATTTATATAAAAGTTAGTAGATACACCATTATATACACCATTTCAAGGCCATAAGTCTAAAAGCACCAAAAGATTGAAAAACAGTAAAGTATTCTAATAACTTAGCTATGGCTTCACGAGTGAGTTTCGAAAGTATCTAGTAATTTCTTTCAAAAATGAAATCTGCTTTCTGTTATTTCCTGCTTATTTATATAAAAACAAAATATTGCATTTCTCTTCAAAAATGTCAAAGAATGAATATTTATGTTTCGCTCGGTGTTTCTCCAAAGGAATAGCGAAAGGTATCCATTGTAAGAAGGCAATGTGGTGTGTTTGGTGGGACAGAAACGGAATCATCCAACTCATCTCCAACTCATCTGACAACTCATCTCAAACGGGATTTGCCATTGAAGTAATGACGACGATGAGCCGCAACAGTGGCGGGTTCCGGACAAAAACGGCAAGCGGCAATTAAATAACAATAGCGACATCTATCTGGCTCAAATTGGCTCAACTATCTGGCATTCACGCTTCAATCGAAACGAAAAGAATGTGCAGAAAAAAAAACCATATCATGTTCCACCACGATAATGCACGTCCACGTGTTGAGCATTGTGTCGTCGAATCTATCGCCAACAAGGCCTGGGAACAGCTTCCTCTCCGCCATATTCTCCCACAGAAGCGCATACGGACTATCACGTCAATCACTGAAAAATTGGTCAGCGAACAAAGTTTACGACGACTTGAAAATCACTTGGCGGGCGCCATCAAAGAATGAATTGCCTCTAAGAACATTAGCTGGTCGAATCTATCAGCTGAAGTAGATGGTGAATATGTTCCAGAATAATCATTTAAAGATGTTTTAA
>WYDF02271466.1:0-18007 GCA_009867245.2 Adranes taylori | reverse complement strand
TTCTTTGTCTATTCTAACAAAATAGTGTTCTGTCAAAGTCATAGGGGCCCCATTATCCTAATATGCCCAGGGCCTCCTATAGGTTAAAGACGGCCCTTCAAACAATTATTCTTTAACATGTAAATTACAGCAAAACAATTAAATTGCAGATTAAAGACCTGATAATGAATAGCTACGTTATTTGAAACCGGTTGCCAAATAATTTCTTTTTGTAAAGAAAACAGTTTTATTTATTAGCAACTCTAAATAACTACAAGAATTTCACCAAGCTTCAACATCAAACATAACATATGGTTCATGTGAAATATGTCGTTTGCCTACCTCTGGTGTAAAAAATGCTTTTAACTAATGGGTCATATAATTAGTTTATATTTAACATATAATTAGTTTATAATTACTTTATATTTAGTTAATCTTGAAAGTTCGTTCAGAAAATAAATATTGTTTTATAAGTTTTTAATTAATATTAACTGTTCAAGGGTATAAAGTGATATCATAGTAGTTCCGATCATTATGGGTAATTATCATTTTTGCAATTCAGAAAAATTGTATTAATTAGATTTAAAACATTTAAATTTAATTCAAATTAATTTAAAATTGTAATCGTAAGTTCTCATCAATAATAAAAATAAAACTCTCCCACAGATACAATGAAGTTTTATTTACTATACGAGTGGTACGCGACACTGTAAGACTACTTACTGTTCGAAGTAAGACTTGACTTCAGTGTTGGAGGGAAATTTTATTGTATTATTGTGGCGCCAATTGAAAAATCAAAAACACATAACAAAAATTACATTTCAAAAAGCAATTTAGTGGTCGTTATTTGAAAAGAAAACTAACTAGTCTAGGACAACATTTGGCAAACTATGATATCTGAACTTTTGTTGATTCTACTTCACCTAAAAAGAACAATTATACTTGCAATTATAATTAAAGTAAAAGATGGCAATTTAAAGTAGATAAAAATAAAAGTTTTTTCTTCACAAAAGGGATTATTTGGCAACCGGTTTCAAATAGCTTATCTACCCATCATCAGACCAATATGCAATTTTAGTGTTTCCGCAATATTCACCAATCTGCAATTTAATTGTTTTGTCGTAATTTACATGTTAAAGAGTAATGTTTGACAACATTGTTCAGCATCACTTCTCATCAATAATAAAAATAAAAATCTCCGACATAAAAGATGCATTTTTATTTCCGAACATTTCTGATATAATGAAATAATTAACTGCCAAACCACAAGACAAAGACTTGGAATTATATAAAATTAATAATTAATACATTTGCGAATAAGTTAATACATAACTAGTTATAAAGTGATGAACCCATTCTGTGGAGCATTCTGTACATTATTATATTTCTTGATGCCTGTCCTGTTTAAGTAAGGTGCTTGTACTGATAATATTAGTGAATAATGAAATTGTTTCATTCTAAGAATCCAGTAGATAGTTAGGGCTGGGTCCAGTTTCGTATACGCAGAAATAAAAAAAACTTAGTAAGAAACTACTCTTTTGTCTAAGTCACTCAAAAATCAACGTGACAAATATGGTGGAAACGTCGGATCCGAAAGTACACATGGTCTTGAAATATTAATGATGTACAAGAAGACTAAAAACACGTACTCAAAATAAAATGGAGTGTAAAACCCCGTAACTGCGGGGTTTAACCTAAACTATATCCCTTTGGTCTCATATAACGTAATGTTATCAAATAAAAAACTTGATACATTCATCAAGTTACCCTAAACAGAATTCATAGGGTAACTTTTAGGTAAGTTATCCGTCTACGAAAATATAATTGGCGACGAGGATGAGATTAAAATTGGGCTGGTAATTTCAGCTCAAAAATTTCATTAATTCTATATCCTTCACGATAGTTCATTAAAACAATTTATAAGATTGTAGAAGAAAAAAAACATTACTACGACTAGATGAACATAAAAAACTGATGTTAAAATCACCAGATAAAATAACTTGTTTATTTTGTGAAATAGCAGCATCAATCATCAACAATAATTTTTCACATATTGTTTGGCACATATTGGTGGACAATTAGCACCAATTAACAAAATTTTCTGAAAGTTATATTCTAACTCAATAGCACTGCATTCAACTTGTTTTATCAAAGAAAAATGATTTAAGTCTGGTCGTACTTTAATATGGTCCGTCCAGTTTGTCCTTCATGTTTGCCTTTAGGTCTTCAAAATGACATAGTCAGAACATAGCTCTAGATATGAACTCATGCAAGTTAAGATTCGTCTAGCCAATGTTCCGTAATAATTAAAAAAGTCGCACAGATTTCTTTTAGTAAGATGATCAGACTCAGAGTTGTATTTGGCAAACTTCTAATATTTAAATTATACAAAGAGAAATCAGCAAAGTATGAAGAGTCAGCATTATCGCGTGTAGCAGAGGACGTGGAAGTGTCCTGTAGTCGACTTACGTGAAATTTGTCCTTTCATTCGTGTTGTCCGTATTACCTAGCGGACCCGACAAACGTTATTTTGCTCCCCACCTGGTGCCCATATTTATCTACGGCGCGGACAGCTCTGCAATACGCATTGACACGGGCAGCGACATGGCCTAATTTCTGCGGCAATCCCGGTGTCCCCTAAAGCGAGTTACAAGAAAGTGGATAGAATAAAAATATTCTTCGTAAAATATTCTTTCGTAAATATTCTTCGTACTCAACGTTCGTATATAAATTTTCATGTCGATCGGTTGAACGGTGTAGAAGTTGATGTGCTGCAGCGCCATCTAGTGACGAGTTACAACAATGTGAATAACATAAAAATATTCTGCGTACTCTAATATCTATGTATATAAATTTTCATGGCGATCGGTTGAACGGTGTAGAAGTTGATGTGCTGCAGCGCCATCTAGTGGCTAGTTACAACAATGTGGATAGCATAAAAACCTTCTCCCTGAAAAACACATATATATATATGCGAACTTTCATAATGATTGGTCAAATGATGTCGAAGTCTATTAATCTCGAATATGCCAATATAATTAAATAGTTTTATAGATTTTCTATAATTGACATTCACAGACAATCATTTACTATTAATTTATTAAATATTTATATTGAACCGTTGATTTAATATTATTTCATGAACCCATTTTGGGCTTTAAATGAATGGAACATTAACAAAGTTTTGATACACGTTTAAAGTTTCTTAAAACAACTGAAGATTAGTATCTGTGTGAAATACTGTTAATATATAATTACGATTTTTCCGCGTATAGAGAATCATGTAAATATGCATGCATATATGTATGGAAGTACTTATATATAATATTTGGTTGAAAGGATGTTTGGCGTCGGCATATGCACACAAAAAATTATCGGGTATATTCTTTGATGCTACCGACAATAAAGTGTAAATTATCTCAGAGTTGAGTGAGCAAGCAGCGTGCGGATGGAAGAGATAATAAAGATCTATTCACATTAACAATATATTTGTGAAAATAGTTTGCAAGTTAAATTTTATAGACACGAATTTGAAAAGTTTCTTTTATATAACTCGAGCAGATAGTAGAGTTTTATAAATCGAAACGACAAATCCATATAAGAAATTGTATGTATACATATTTATGCATGTGTTTAATAACCATAAAATCCACTTAACTGTTTAAGTTCGTGACGGCTACATGGATGTCTAGTTCTTCCCAAAATGATTGCATGCGCAATTCTAAAGAGTTTGGTAATGCAATAAATGGTAAAAGGTTTCATTTTGGTGAGCTCGAGGGCAGATTAACAAGTAGACTATCCCATTGGATTTCTTGCGCAAACTGTCCCATAGTTGATCCGGGGCTGCGAGCCCAACCAACCGAGAATCTCGAAACAAGATTATGAACAACCGAACACTATGCAAACGATCATGTCGAACCTAGATGGAATGTCATAAAAAATGCTCTTAGACAAGCGCAAGTGAACGACTTAGGGTACACATCTATACTAGGCACACCTATACACACCGATACTAGGCAACATTGGATGCCGAATGAGATACTACAACTTATGAACGAGAGAAGGAAACACAAATCAGAGACAATAACCAATATAAAGTGTTGAATATGATGGTTAGAGTAGAATGCCAAAAGCGAAGGAACGCTGGTTAACGGAAGAGTGTAAGGAAATGGAGACGTTGCAAGAAAAACACGATCTGTTTAACACAAGAATATCAAAGAGTTCACAAGTTACAGTGTAAGCAGTTAGCTAACCAGAAACAGCAAGAGCAGCATACATATCCTTTTCATCCCGTATGGTATTTATATAGACATTAATGCGATCGGCGAACCACACATATTATACACGGAGAGCTACGTATGCGTTGAGCATACACACAGCACACAAAGGACAGTAGAACTCAGCTATATAATATTAACAATGCGCGAATGTATGCGCGCTCGTATCTTTTAGTGGCGGCTATGTTTAAACTTAATTCCATTTTAAGTAACATGCTTTGTTTCAAGAAGAATGCAAATAATTAGCTCCTTTGCATTATTTAGTCATCTCAATTTCTCTATCTTCGACAAAAGGGTACGAGAAACTAAACTTAGATACTTATATATAAATAGTGATAAAGACTATCCCTCACTGGCCTCATAGCAATTTGACGGACATAAAAACAGTGGATCTGAGATAATTCCTAGTTAACTTGAGTTTTGAAAAACTCCTCTCACGTAAAGTTAACAAAAACCTTATTTCTCAAGTAAGATTGGGAACAGAGTCAAGAACTTTATTTTCAACCACAAACTAAAAATCTCCACGAAATTTTTGGAACTTTTGCTGCTGTTAGAAATCGTCTTAGGCGTGAAATTTCTGTAAGGATATCATCTGCAGAAAGTTTATCGTAAATTTCAACCAAACTTTGTGCAAACTTGGGGAGTTCGGTTTCGATCAGATTGCTAGGCTCTAGGATTTCAAACCGATCTGATATAAATTCCATGCCTTTGCAAAGTGTATCGATTTTTTGTTGAAACTTTTCAATGTACTTTTCAGTTGTTGCTCCAAAATTAGCGGCTCATCTGCAGCCTTCTCCGTGAGCAAAATTTTCTTCCTCCTGACAGTTTTTCTTTTTACTACAGAAATATCCATCTCTTCACATGAGTCCTTTGCAAATGGTAGTATTTCCTCAACAAGATCATTTCTTGTATTTTGTTTTTTAAAAAAATCTTTTGAATTCTAATCTTGATAACGGACTTCTCAAAGCTCATTCCAAGAATCTGTAAATACTTTTGAACGTGGTTGACTTCGTGGAAGACATTATTCCATAAACACAAAAGCGAGAATTTATGGATTGCAGGCAACAGAGTTAGAGCTGCTCTTCTAGTTTCAATCGTGTCCGAAGCATCACATATTTCTTCAGTGGAATCGTAAATCTTATTGACAAAATATTGCTCGACGCGGAAAAGTTTTATACAGTGGTATATAGAGACAGTGTTCGTTCGCTAGTAAAACGCGTCTAAAGTAAACAGAAACAAGTATGTGTGTAGGCATGGGCAACTCTTAAGTAGGCATGGGCAACGTGCTATATTGAGACAGACATACTTGTTTACTTTTTGGTCGGTTCTAGAGCTGACAATACCTACCCACCCCATTTTTTTAAACCGTTTTGCTCGAACTATATTATTATGATGTTCGGATTGAAAGTACCATCTTGTTGCTCATAACGACTTGGGCAGGGATGAGACGATGAGTCTCAGCACCCTCCGAGGCAGAACACCCTCCCCTCTACGCACAACACAATAATACTAAATCATTACCGCATCACATCGTTCACTCGCGATTTGCTGCAATTAATAATGGTAACTTTTTGTCAGCCTCATAGAACTGGTTCCGGTGCGGGCTGCATATACGACACTCGCCTTCCTAAGGCACTGCTTCTGCCAGAATTAGTTATTTTGTGCTTTAAAATATTGGAGCCCTATGGAAGCGTTACAATGTCTATCCAAAATACTATAGTAACTTCTTTCCGCCATAATAAACAAACAAACGGCATCATAAATTTTCAAAAATAAAAAAATTTGGAAAAGAGACAAAGACATTGAAAATATATTTAAGTATTTAGGATATATTTAAAACCGTTCAGCTCACACAGCTCACACAGGAGTAACCCTTCAGATGGAACAATTCTACGAATTGGAAGGCGGCCAAAGGCTGTTTACGTCGTTTCAGTTGTCGACATTCAAATCTAGAGGTACGTGTCACTTGCAGTCTAAACTGGCGACCGCACACCAAACTCCACGTAAACGCTAAACCAACTCAATGCAGCATCCACAAAAAAGTCCTTCACAAATTCCACAAAAAACTTAGCGCAATCAGCGACCGCAGGCAACCCGTATTGAAGGAGCCTATAAATTACTAAAACATATTCCAACACCATTTTAATAAAATATTTATTAATCCTTAGCCAACTGGGCGTAACTCCTCAATCGACACTAGTAAAAAAATCCAATTAGTAAACCCACTTCGGCTTGTGGTTAACACAACGGAAAAGCAGTGCCTCCACTGGTATTTTTGATTTAGCAAGATGGATCCCGTCCACATTTTCCTCCTATAATCTCATTCTGTCATGATTGGCCAATCAACTCAACAATCAACATTACGTAACTGTTATTAGCTAATCCAAATTTTATTAGTTCAAATTTTCAACCAGTAATGATTACCAAATACCAACCTAATTATTACAAAAGTTCCTGCCAGAATAGTCTTGAATATTTGATAAACCTATCTAACACACAATAATCTTAAATCCAGACAATACTGACCTCCCCAGATGGAGCAGTCGATCCCCTGGAAGTTTTTCAAGCACAAAGATCTTCTAAAATCAAGAATTACTCAGCCAATCAGGCACTCTGAGCTGTGCAAGACAATAGCACTCTATCACGCTATATTTCAACCCTTGTAGCAAATTATTTTTGGTGGAAACAAGTCAATTTAATGAATAATCCCAGCGCCCTCTAGCGCCTACAATTACACTAAGAAAATTCACATTAACGTGACATGCAGATTTCTCCACACTATACCACACGTCCATGCATTACCTCCTGTGATTGACAAAGTCAGCTTGGCAAAACAATTCAATAATAATTGTTAATGGAAAGACTCATCTCGAATGCCATTTGCCATTCTGCTAACACCATAATGCAATTTCGTACAGATAATTTATGGGGTATGTATAACATATAAGACAAGCATAGCTTGATAATAAACATTGAAATCAATTGGAAGTGTTTTTACTTAGTTATTGCCACATATAGTACAATTGTTGATATTGTGACTATAGGTTCCCCTTTACGTTTATCTTCAGACGTACAGACTTGATTCATAGGGGTTCTATTGTTGGGCTGTTTTAAGTGACTATATTTGGGCTATTTGAGAATGGACTTAGTGGTGTTAGTTGTTAAAAGTACAAAGGAAGAGAGTCAATAAGTAGATAACGGGAACAGCAACACCACAACGATTACAAGGAATTGGGTTTGGTGGTGTCAAAAACTAACTGCGAGAGATTTAACGACCGTATAGACGGGAGCAACAACAAGACAACAACTACGTGGGATTGGGGCTACGAGGGACTAGACTTATTAGGGATAACGACCAAACGGGAGGGAGTCAATTACCAGATAGGTGGGAACAACAACACGACAATTATAGTAACGAGATAGTAACAACTTTAATAACAATAAGAGAGAGAACAACGAAAACGATAACCAGACAACGACATTCGAGAAGAAACGGTAAGACTAACTTTATTTTTGATCGTCTGTAGATTTTTATATATAGAATTTAAATATTTTAAGTATTTTCTACAATTGCAGAAACGATGCTTTCAGATACACAAAAGAACGCATCGTAGAAAATACTTAAAATATTTAAATTCTATATATAAAATATCTGCAGAAGATCAAAAATAAAGTCTTGTCGTTTCTTCTTGAATGTCGTTTTCGTTGTTGTTTCCATTATTATTGTTATATTTGTCGTTATAGTTGGAGTTATAGTTGCCACTATCTCGCTACTATAATAGTCGTGTTGTTGCTCCCACCTATTTGGTAGTCGACTCCGTCCCGTTTGGTCGTTGATACTAATAAGTCAAGTCCCTCGTAGCCCCAATCCTTGCAGTCGTTGTCTTTTTGTTGCTTCCGTCTACCTGATTGTTGCTACCGTCTATTTGGTTGTTAACTCTCTCCCAGTTAATTTTTGACACCACCAAACTCAATCCCTCGTTGTCGTATTGTTGCTCCCGTTTATCTAGTTATTGACCCTCTCCCCTTGTACTTTAACAACTAACACTACTAAGTCCAATCTCTAGTAGCCTCAATATAGTCACCTAAAACACACCATGAATAGAACCCCTATGAATTAAATCTGTATGTGTGAAAATGGCCCGAAAAGGTTGAAACTATAATCACAATCTCAACAATTGTACTATACATAGTAATAACGAAGTATAAACACTTCCAATTGATCTCATCATGGACTGACACAAAGTAACGCTTGACTCAATTAGACATTGAATTTCAGGCTTCCACTGTTTCATAACCTACTGTTTTAGTCTGGAAATACTAGAAGGTATTACCAATTATATAAAATCTATCCACTTAGCGCAAAGTATCATAATAATTATTCTTTGCGCTAAGTGGATAGCACTCATGGCGTCACAAGGTATTAAACTTTAATCAATAATGAAAACATTATGATATTAGGTAAACAATAAACAAGAACGTAATGAGCCCGAACTGAAAGATACAACATTGCTTCAAAAGCAATTTGGCCCATTCAAAAACAGGTAACTACTTCAATCTTTGTTTAACTTACTTATAATGCTAAATCGAGACTTCATAGAAACCGGCCAATATTCTGCCTTCAAGTTTTAATTCAAGCAACTAGGAACAAGACGGTTATATGGTCCAATTTAAGCATTTCGCGTTACGCAGCAAACTTTATGACAGGTAATGATGTTATTTGGTAATTACGTACACTTCCATGATTTGGGCCTCTAAAAATGATAAAAGGATCACATGCAAAAATTCAACCGTCTCTAAAATGTGAGCAAAATATCTAAATTACATAATAGTTTTTCTAGTCAAAATCTGAATATAGTGAGCCTCGTCACAGCTCTGCTTCTCCAAATTAAAATCTGAATCCATTATTGCATTCTAATAAAAAATTTAAAATAATGGTACTTAGACTGTGCAAATTCTTAAGGAAGATGGAAAATAAGATATTCCTGAAGAATATTTAGTATTTATTATGTTTCAAAGTTATGTGTACTGGAATATCATCTAAAAAGCATGCCAATGTGAATCCGACTTAAGCGTAAAGTGTGAAATACGCGGTAATAATAGCGGTCGCACCAAACTGACACAAAATCGACTATAATTAGTAGGTTCTGGCTTTTTATTTTTGTTTTTCTTTTGTATAAAGGCCATAGTTAAAACTTTGCTTCAAACATGCTATTCAATAATTATTTTTAATTCTAGCATTGTTCTTGTTTTTTGGTCGGATGTGTTAATTTCAGACAAATCTAATGATATCAACTTGGGACTGTTAGGACCAGTGGCGTATTTTACTTTTTATTCATTTCGAGCACGGCTTAAAATCTGCCTTTCTATGGACAAAAAAATCAAAATTTCAGTGGATACGCCTAGAGTATCCTAGTCTGTCCTAACACATGTAAATCATACCATAAAATATACATAGAATAAACAAACAGAAAAATCAGAACACGATACAGAGAACATCAATACACATTATTATGGTATATGTATATACATAAATATTTTAATGGATGACCTTCACAAACAGGTCAGAAACAAAACCCATTTCTGTACAAAAAGATATGAATACCAATATGTACATAAAATAGTTCAAAAACACAACTGCCACCTTTAATACAAAAGTGCGCGATAAATACTGGTTTTGATTGAAATCTCCCCTTTTGAGGGAGGATCTATTTTCCAGTAATGACGCGGCTAGGTCGTAGTTCTTCGTGAACACGATGTAATTGTCGGGTAGAATTAGGCCACGGTCGCTTGAGGAATAGGGCGCCAAAGATCCTTACATAGAACCCAGATAAATTTATGGGGAATGTGCACAAATTTGCGAAGCACGCCAGACTGCTGTCTAAAAAGCTTCTCAAAAGTGAGTCAGGAGCGATCGCCCACCGCAACAAAGCGGACGGCGAAACTGTCCCGGCTGTAGACAAATGCGGGGATGGGAAGATTCATGGATAGTCGAATTTAAAAGGTGTTGCCAATCTTAAAAGGTGTCGCGCTGTTAATTATTACCCAAAAAGTGAGTTAAAAGCGCCCGCATATTGCGACAAACCGGACAGTGGAGCGAAGCGGAGCGGTCCGGCGCGGAAGACAAAAAGCGGGCACCGTGAAATTCATGGCTAGGCGAATTAATGGGGAGGTGAATTCACCAGTATACTAGTTAATGACGAGGGAAAAACAAAAAACCAACTTACGTGAAACCTACTAACCCCTCTCCCGAAAACCATTAAAAACCTAAAACTAGCTACTCAATTATTCTGCCTGAGTTCCCCAATTAATTGCCAGTCAACGGCGGTGAGTTTAATAATCTTAATATTATTAAATATAAACATTCATATCAACTAAAAGCCAGAACCTTACGTGAAGCGCCAATAAATATCAAAGAAATTGCGTGAGGCGCTAATAAATTGGGAAAATAGACAATTTAAGTATTTAAGGATATTTAAGTATTTAGGATATATTTAAAACCGTTCCGGCGACCGCACCAACAGCTCACCCAGGATTAACCCTTTTAATGGAACAATTCAACGAATTTGGAGGGGAGCAAAGGCTGTTTATGTCGTTGCAGTTGTCGACATTCAAATCTAGAGGTACGTGTCACTTGCTGTCCAAACTGGCGACCTAACACCAAACTCCACGTGAACGCTAAGACAACTCAATGCAGCATCCACAAAAAAAAGTCCTTCACAAATTCAACAACAAACAAGTTGAAATCTAATGATATCAACTTGGGACTGTTAGGAACAGTGGTGTATTTTACGTTTTATTCATTTCGAGCAGGGCTTAAAATCTGCCTTTCTATGAATAAAGAAACCAAAATTTCAGTGGAAGTGTCTAGAGTATCCTAGTCTGTCCTAACACATGTAACTCATACCATAAAATATACATGGAATAAACAAACAGAAAAATCAGAACACGATACAGAGAACATCAATATACATTATTAAGGTATATGTATATACATAAATATTTTAAAGCATGACCTTGACAAACAGATCGGAAAGATTCATAATAAGAAAATTTCAAAAATCCTCATATGATATGTTATAATCAACGTTATAAGATTATTAGACAAATTATGTTAAAATATTAATTATCAAGGATTTGACAAAACACAGACTTTTTTACAGTTAACGTATATGGTAATAAGTAGCAATAACGGAAACGAACGAAGTAATGTTCGTATGGCCCGAATAGAAAAATAGGAGTCAGCTATCCGTATCACTATTGTCGAATTTAGGTTTTTTTTAGGATAATTAATTAATTAATTCATTGTAATTGATATTATAAATCTATAAATTGAGGATTATAGATCTTCCACTAACGTAGCATTCAACATTTGAATTAAGATCCTAACATAATTAATTTTGAAGATATGGACGAAATATCATCCACGGAAAAAATACATTCTCAAGTTTAAAATTCAATAAATAAAGTTCCCACGTACAGTTTTTGATCGGACTGCTTTTAAATCAAAGAAGAAGGATGGATTGTCATCAAATTTAAAAACATAAGAAGTCTTCATGGAGCTAAGATCCAGATTTTTAAAATTGGAGTTTGTTAGAAAAATTTATAAAGAATTTCAATTAAACTTAATTGAAATTCAAACTTATTCAAACTAAGTTTAATTGAAACTTAAAGAGCAAGGTAACTAGAACAGATGTCAACTAGAACCGATGTCTGTTTTGTACAGAACGTGACGTTTCCACGTTCAAAGTTTGAAAATATTTTTTAATATATTTCAAAAACTGTAAAGATAGGACATTCGAATAAACTTCGTTTTATTGTCTACCTAAAGCCCCTTCGATTTAATTTGAAACATTTTGCCAATTTAACATATATACACGGTGTTTCTCTTTTTTGAAAATTTTGCGGTCCATTTTCTCGAAAAGTTTTGCAGTATTTTTTTAAAATTTCTTTAATATTTAATTTTTAGACATTTCGATAGCCCTTCTAATTCTATTTAAAATAATACCACACACACTCTTATCGTTTCAAAGATATGACCCTTAATAACTTAAAATTTCGCAAAAATAAGCTTATACTGTAATTTTATCACATTTTCAAATTTTTCTGACGCAATTTAATGTGGGGTACCGCAGACCTTAGTGTAGGTTAGATGTCATAAAAAATAAGTGTGGGAACGAAAGGTTAGGCGTGTGTTTGACTGCTTTGAGAAGATGCGTGTTTACGGAATAATTCTTAGAAGAAGTCAATCACGTTCAAAAGTATTTGCAGATTTTTGGAATGAGTTTCGAGAAATTTGTTATCAAAATCAGACGTTTAAATATCCTTTCAAAAGACAAAATAAATGACAGTGTTAAGAAGCACTGTAATTTGCAAAAGATTCATGTGAAAACTCATATGTGAAAAGACAACACCCGAAAGACTCAGCTGAAAAGATGGGAATGTATATCAGTCTTAGAGCCCAACAATCCGATAGAAACCTCGGAAACTGAACTTTCCAAGTTTGTATAATGTTTAGTTGAAAATTATGATCAGCTTTCCGCCGATGGTATCCTTACCACGCCTAAGAGGATTTCTAAAGTTCCAAAAGAACTCTTGGTTGGACTTTCTAGAGATTATTAGAATTTGTGGTTGAACATGAATTTCTCGACTATGTTCCTACTATCAATTTAGCATTAAGATTTTTTTAATTTTCATGTGTTTATTCAGTTGGTTAAACTGAATAAAAAATCATTTCATTTTATATTTTGGTGGACATGGGGTTACCAGTTTAAACTCCACACCGGGTACCACCAGACCTTCCTCTGCCACTGATTGTGTGAGATATGAGTAAGATGGCAGAATAATTTGTTTTCGATCATTACAATAACAACATTGGGGTTAGTATAAAAATGTACAAAACGTAAAATATCCACTGTGCTATCTTTATTAATTTACCTATTGATGATAAATAGCTTTAACATACTATATAATGAATATATGAATTAAAATATCTTATCTAAATATCAAAACAAGTAATAAATAGAAGTGTTGAAAAAAGGTTAAAAAATCATTTATATGAACAAGATTGACTCAACCATCCAGGCAGCGATGGGTAAGCGTAATATGAGTTACAATAATGTATTATATAAAAAAAAAGAAACAAAATCGTGAAACTACTCGAAAACGATATAGTGCAAGATCAAAGAAACCGCTATGCTCGATTGAATCAACGCAATGTGACGAGAAGATACGTAACGGCGGGTCGGCCCGCCGCCTTGCCGGCTGATACACAATCTTTATAATACTTATGAGGCCGAAAACACACATAACTGCAATTCTATGCCTTCACGATAAAAGCAATGTGTTTTTAACGTAAAATAAAGAATCATTCTAAATATTATATACAAATTTAGAAACATTTATTGGTTTTTACATAAAATAATCAGTGGCAGTTTCTATATTGGATCATTGGGATTGAATTGGGTTGATAGAAGATACTTGACAATCCGTTTCTTGTAGCATGTTCCTCCATATTAATCGCGACAAAATCAGCAAGGTACCTTACGGGTTCAAAATGTTGCCACTAATATTTGATTGTAGATGACCGTGAGAAGTGCATACTTCCACCTTTCCAAAATCTTCTCTGCTTAATCTTAATTTGGCAGCTTCGGCGATTTTTAACTTCCTGGTATTAAGGTTATTGTGCAATATCATTCGCCAATCATGAAAATCCTCTATCACCATGATCAAAAAAGGATTGGTGCATTTTGCTGTTGACATGATTCGCACTAAATCCATGGGCACTAGTGCCTTACATTGTCGCTTCCGTTTCTCCACTAAACCAAAATCTCTGTAACAAACTTTTTTTTTTTGCGTGAGAAGTGGAGAATCTTCATAGACAAAGGATGCCCGATGTAACCAATAGTGTGGGATTCTTACCCACTAAACTCCACTCCCTGTTGGGATATTTATACTTAGGGGGTTGGTGAATTTATAGTGTGAGGCTTTAGGATTTATCATCCTCTTCAGCCTGGAGCTTGTGATGGGTTGGTATTAACAAACCAGGAATGTATGTCCCTTTACAGGAAATTTGTGTTCAATTTCAGCAAATATTCCTTTGGCCAGTGAGGTGAGGCACATTGCTAATACTGTCTACTTTTTATTTTGTGCACCACAGTTGTCCGACCATACAATCAACTTCCTCTTGGTTTGTGTTAATCTCCGTCGTTAAACATTTCTAGACATAGTGGGCCACTTCTGTTGAACCACGATCTCCTATAATTTCTTCAAAAACACACTATTTCTGTTCATTTCAGAATCATGTATTCTAAATTGCAACATGCGAGCTGTTTGGAATAATACATTTCTGAATGTGTAAGCTGTGGTATATACATCAGCGGGTGCATATCGTAGATAATGATATTTGCATTAGAATTTTTTGGGTTTAGAATGTCTTGTGACATAGTCGTCACTGCTACTTCTGACCGTCTCTGATGAAGTTCCAGCTCTACTCTTCCCTGTTGCTGTTTAGTTTGTCACAAATAGACCATGTATCAAAGTAGTCAGGAAGATTTGATTATACCACTGTCTAGAAACAGGAGGCTTAACATAGTTTTGGCAGTATTTCTCTAGAAATACTCGATACATTCTTGAAACATTTCTTGAAATGTGCTCAATAATCTTATTACGTCATTCATTTGTAATATATGTCACAGAAATTCTTTAAACAATCCCTAACTTTTGACGAACCAGGCAAAGGCAGCAAATAATTGAATTAGTGTTGGCGTCTATTTTCGGATGCCTCCTGGTAATTTCCATGCCTCCGTCGTGTAATTAGTTGCGGATGTATGAACCGCAGAAGGTAAGCATGCTGTTTTTCGTAGTCTGCCAGTTCATAAAAGATTTCAAATAATTTTTCGGCAGTGCAAAGTGATGTGGGTACGAGGCAGGTTACCTGTTAAAGAATGTGACATGACAGACGTTTTAACAACAGATGTTAATTTGTGTACAAACCTGTGATGGTGGAGTGTTTGGAGGCACTGATCTGGTCGATGCTGAAATGTATCCATGGCCACTATTTCTCCGACTACGTTTTTCACCCACGTTGAGAGCATTCTAGCCCTTTTCTTTGCAATACTTTCGTTGCCTTTCGTCGTCGCACCGCGACTGACGGCGCAGCAACTACATTGCTATTAGCAAGTGCCACGCTACTTACAACGTTTTGAGTTTCATGAGTAAAGTTACACGTGATCAGTATCACGTAAACGAGTAATCTTAGTGGAAACCATAAAACGTGCCACATACAACCTAACCATGCAAAAAAACGCCATAAATGGCCAATGTGGCATTTATAATGTTTTGGAATGGTAGGTCTCACATTGTCTTTAGCTCGATACACTTTTCCCAACGTTATTCAATAGCCTCGATGCCTTGTGTATAGCGAGAATCATCGAGCTCTTTACAATAGCTATCAACTGCAAACTCCACCTCTTCATTGTTGGGAAATCTTTTACCACCTAGTCATTTTTTTTTAAGTTTGGAAACATAATCTGAAGGGCTAAATCTGGTGAATAAGGTGCGTGAGGAAGCAGTCCAAACCTTAACTCATTGATTTTGGTCATCGCGATAACTTATCTGTGAACTGCTGCATGAAAGATTAAAAATGGTACTCAAATTGCCAAAATCTCATCGAGAAGTTTAAGAATTTTTAAATACAGCCGATTATAAAACAATCAAAGATGAACATTTTCTTTTTATTAACGAATTTGAATCAAATATTGTTATTTTGTCATATCAATCTAATATTGCCCTTTTTTTTGAACAAAATACACTCTTTATGGATGGTAAATTTGAATTTTGCACCAAATATTTCACTCAAATGTTTACTCTCCATTTATATGCAAATGGATTTTATGTTCTAGTAGTTTATTGTTTACTAAAAAAATAAACTCAAATGAACATACATAGTGGAATTCCAATTGTTCAAGAATGAGTGTAGTGACATGGATTATAATCTGAACCCCCAGAATATGGTGAAAGGTGTTGAAGAAGCAATTTATCAAAATGTTTTTAAAGTTTTTCCTGTATGTCAAATAATAGGATGCCGAGTTCATCGGTAAGTCAATATTTTCCATTCGGAAAATATTGACTTACCAGCGCAGTCATGGTAAGTCAATATTTTCCATTCAATGAAAGTTTGTTGACTCCGTTGTATAAAGAATTGTATGACTAATGAATTCGAAAAATTCATAATCTTGGACTTAGTCATAAGTACAAAGATGCTTCATCTAGCATTGGACAATGGTTGCGATATCTCTTCAGCTTAACTTTTTTATCTCTTATACAAGTCGGAGACTGCTTTGTAGACTATTTTTGTGCAGAAATACCAGACGATGAAAGAGTTCGAAAGTATACAGACTATTTAGTGGATATATATATATATATATATATAAATGAAAATGCCACTTTTCCACCACAAGAATGGGCAGAAAAAATGGATTCTCTAACAAGAACGAGGAATGCATGCGAAGCGTTTCATTCAAAATTTGGTAGCAAATAGCCCCATCCTAAATTCATGTTTTTATGAAATGTTTAATTGCCATACAAACTGACTCTTATATACGCATCAACGCAGTCACCCATAATAAAAAATGGTATATAAAGAAAGAGAATATGGACGAAATTGATAGGTATAATTTTGTGAAGTGTGTTTCCTATAAATTTAATTTAACTGTATTATATATAGATCATGTAGTTTAATGATTAATATATCACTTTTTTTTAAAATATAGTTTCGTTTTGTCCGCATTTCAGTTAAGGTTATTATGTGGTCAAGGCTTAGAAGGTCAAAATTTACCTGGAAATGTTTGTACGCAATTCGGGTGTTCATTTGAGGGATCTCTTAAATTGTTCGCAATTTCAGTGTCACCATATTCAAGTACCTAAACATATCACTTATATGGATCATGTGCAATCTAATGACTAAATTAAACATATGTGTAAGTACGATAATAAATATATTTAGAAAACGTTACATACCCAGCCAAAAGAAGAAAATACTGCAAACAAAACACATACAGTTTAATGCAAAACCTGATTATGAACACATGTCGAAACCGTCCGTATGAAATAAATGTTATTAAACAGGAAACAAGGATTTTTAATGAAATTTGATTCAAAATTACCAGCCAATGACAAAGAATTATGTATTTAGAAATGTTGAATTGAAACCAAACTATGTGTGTTCTCGACTGAACATGTGCGTGTATCAGCTGTTAAATTGCCGTTTGCTTATTGTGTGTCAACTATAGAGAGCGCCATACGATCGCGGTGTCTTTGATCAATTTAGGGTTTCCAAAATGTAAATTATTTATGTAATCATATCCAATTGAGAGAACTTAACACATTACTTCTAAAATTCTTAACATTTAGTAATTAGACATATTTAAAATTATATTCACTTTTAATTTGAACTAATTTCATGTTTTTTATGTAGGTATTCGTTATTATTCTTCTATAATATCTTGGAGGTTCTTTTCGTTCAGAAGTTACAGCTAGTGATAGGAATTCTGGTCCACACTCGGAATGGGACGAACCGGTTCATTCCCTAAAGATAGCGCAATAAAGTGCTGTCGTCAGTTCCGCCTAAAACTCAATGAATCTATGCCTTAAGAGGAATGCATTTAGATCCATCATATTGAAATCGAGAATCGGATTTATAAAATATGTATTTGCCCATATTTATCATATACTACGTTGTTATTCACACG
>WYDF02271455.1:0-10082 GCA_009867245.2 Adranes taylori | reverse complement strand
ATGTCTTTAAATGTCTTTAAATGTCTTTAAATGTCTTTAAATGTCTTTAAATGTCTTTAAATGTCTTTAAATGTCTTCAAATGTCTTTAAATGTCTTCAAATGTCTTTAAATGTCTCGTAAGCTACGAACGTACAGCTTATCGCCACTATACTCTTTTATATACAAAGATCGCTAACAGGCGCGTGTGCACGAATGTTTTGTAATAAGAGAAATACTATTTTACAGAATTAAAAATATCATGAACGTGAAATTAGTAACATTTCACTTTAGCGGTGCCACCCTTTAATATATGCAACGGAAACAACTCACAGCGCTTGACAACAAGAGAACGTAGAAAGACAGACATAAATTTTACCACCCACTGCAGCTTTTCGCTCACAGGGAGCGTTGCAAATAACCCACAATTTACATCCCGAATACAATTACTCTCTTGTATACTTCACGTATAACTTACTATCGCACACACTGTCTGAAGTCGAGCTTTACCATACAAAAATGTGCAGTAAATTATTTGCACTCGTCGACAGTTGAATGATTATACATACACGGTGTACGAATTAAATCGCACTCTTTGAGTCAAATTCATTTCACTATCACCGTGTACTTCGCTGCTTGCACACCTAAACCCTGTTTCAACAGAGTTTAGCACTGCTTACGCATATGAAAGATAGAGAAAGACTGTAAATTGTAAATTGTTTAATTTCACACAATGACCACCAGCATTGTGATCTAGAGAATTATTACAGATCATAAAAACTTGCAACCCTATAGGTTTCGAATTTTACAGTCCGCAATACACTTTTAAGTAAATTACTTACACGCCTTTGCAATAAGTAATTGCGATTTTGGATAGTCATTGGCGTTTCAGGGTGTGTATGAACACATTGAATGAAAATAAGACCACTAAACTCTTATGAAATAGATTTCACAGTCTCGCTGGCATTTCTATTCTACGCTTTTGTAACTATTTACTATCGTTTTACCCAACAAATCCTTTCTTTTGCGCTTCGACTTTGTTTGAGTAGAGTCGAAAGTGAATTGATAATTATTACTTTCCTCACCTTCCTAATCTGCGTACCACCTAGTTCCGTTGCTTGCACTCTCCGAGTCAAGAATATGCCTCCTACGATTTACGAGGACACCGCCAAGGAAGAATAAGAAGTTACTTTAAACCAGTCTAGGAGAGTATTGGAACCGCCGAACTAGACCAGTATCTCGTATTATTCGCGCAGACTTTACATTTAATTATGTTTTCTTTAAGGTGTCAATTATTTACTCATTTTTAATTAATTACATAGATCTTTATCATTATTTAATTACACATTTTAACCTTGACGTTATATGTTATTATTATTCGAATAAAACATAGGATTGGAACCACCACACGTTTTATTCATTTACGAGTGTATGGCTAGAACCTATATTTGGTAAAAGATTAGAAAGAATAATTTGTGGTTATTGTACACCCCTGATATATAAATCTTTCTGAAGATGGGTTAAGAATTCTCGCATAGGCTTAAACAAATGCTATCTCCGCCCCAAATGCATCTACATAATATTTCTTTTCCGTGCTTAAACGAATCAAATATTTTGTGAGGAATTCTAGAGGATAAGAAAGATTTTCTGCTTTGGGATTAATATTAATTGTAAACAAATTAGTGCAAGAATGTTGTCGTAAAAAAAATTTATGATAACTTTGTTGATCCCAAAGAAAATATACCTATGGCTCTTCATTTAAAAAAATGTTTTGGTTGCGGCTTTAATATAATATTCACTTTCCCTCTTTGTGAGGTTCTAGACACCTATTGATATCGTCCTTTTAATTGCACAAGACTTGGTGACCTAAAATTAATGAAAAACAGTTTCAGAACGTTTTAATACTAAAAGTACGTAAATAAGTAAAAAGTATTTTTTTATATCTACATGTAAACGTTTCTTACTATACGTATACCTGAATATATAAGCGCGTATTATCTGGCGCTATCTTTAAGCCAATCTGCGGTCAGTTGTCTCCATATCTTTGTAAAATATCAGGAACGTGCCAGCAGATGTAAACATAGCCTACTTTAGTACCGTTGAGCTTTTGCCCAAAGTGTTTTGCAGATTCAGATTGATAACATCGATCACCTATTGTTATTATTTGATCTTTATATATCAACATTTCATTTAATCTCCATATCGAGATTAAGTTGGTTTTTATTAGTGAAGCAAATTCTTGTAGACTTAATGTCTTGATTTTGTAATTGAATTTTTTATCACTTACTTTTTTTGACAAACCAAACGTAATCAGTGAGAAATGAGATATCCAGGATTCTTAACGTAAAGCGGTTAAATGGTTTCGGCGGGCGTTCGCGCTAAATAAACCAACGCTGTTTGAGGTCTAGTCATAATAAGCTTCAATGGATTTGATTGCTATAAAAAAGTTGATCTAATAAAAAAAGTTTAACATAAAACAAAATTTATTTTCATAAAGGAAAAAAAAATCATTGAAACTGAACACACATTAATTGAATAAGATTCAAACGAAGTTTTTTCCCGGAAATCATTAAAACCAATTAAGCATGAAATAAATTAAACAAAGTAACGTTCCAAAAACTTCACTTTAATTGATGTAAGATGTTGAAAACGAAATCAATTGGCAGTCATGGACTTGCAAAGTTACACAAGTGGCCTCAAGACCAAATGATAACCGAGGGGAGCATCCTACAAATTCCGCTAAGACCTATGTCTGTTTTTGTCAATCTCTGATCTAAAATTTCACAAAATGGCTCGATAATAAATTCAAAGAACACCGAACACTCAATTTTAAATACAGAACACTTTATTAATGAATTAAAAAACTTCAAATTTCCACCTCATTTCAATATTTTCTCTTTTGTTGCTTTTAGTTTATTTCCATCCGTTGCTAGACCTAAAGTAATAAAACTGGCGTCAGATATATTAAACAAAAATTCTTTGCCTGATACAGAATGCCAGTTTTTACAAAATATCTTAAAACTTTGTCTTATACAAGACTTCTTTATTTTCAATGGCAATCTAAAAATAGAACTCACAGGTTTACCCATGGGAAGCTGTTTGGCTCCAGTCTTGTCACAATGATTTATGTCGAACTTGTAAATCAAACTTTTAAGTTTTGATCCACTTATTAAACACATTAAGTTTTACAAAGCATACTTTGGCGATATCTTGATCAACTTTTGATGAAATTCCTCTTCTTATTTCTATTTTTAATTCAGCACACCCAGATATTAAATTCACATATGAATTACCAGTTAACTCCAAAATTCCCTGCCTAGATATTTTAATTGATCAATTTGAGAATCAATTATCGTTCAAAATCTATAGAAATAACACATATTGTGACACATTAATTCACTCCAAGTCAATGGTTCCCTGATTACACAAGGTTGCAGGTTTCAGATCATTAATCCATAGAGACCTGATCATTTCCCAAAACCAAATTTGTTTTTTCAATGAAGTCAACATAATTAGAGCGATCGCTGAAAATAATGGTTATGAAAACAAACTGATCTTTTAATTATTTAATAATAAAATACATACAATGGAAGCTAATCTGATTCCTATCTCTAATCCCCTACGCAGGAAACAAACGAAGATTTTATTCTCTTTCTTATTTAAACAATGATTGTCTAAAGTTTCAACATATTTTTCACAAACGTAATATCGAAATTAGTTTCCATACTTCAAATAAAATAAATAAGATTAAAAACAATAAAGATAGAATATTTCCACATGAACAATGTGGCATTTATAGATTAAATATTCAAACATGTCAAAGTTGTGAGAGTTACACAGAAGAACTTCAAGACAAGAGTGTCGGAACATTCTAGAGCAATCAGATTAAATAGTGATAAAAGTCAATTTGCGAATCATATTTTAGAAAACAATCTCAATTTTGATCCGAGTAAAAATATTGATTTTTTACAAAAATCTAGAAAATCTTTTATAATAACAAATTTGCATCTTTTATATCAATTAGAACAAATTTGCATTTATTCCACTGAAATAAATCAAACAAATGAATTACGATCTTACTAAATTTTTTCAATTTATAAATTTAAAATAAAGTTACATTATTTAATGAAATTGTTGCTATATAGCAACAATTTTAGTTAAATAAATAAAACGTTAGTTTTAAAGTATTCACTTAATCTGATGATCTTTCAAACAATAGTTTCAAACAATAGTATGGAGTTTTAAACTCACTTCAAAGTCCTGAATTGCTGATTATTATTTATTTCAGAATAAGTGGTGTACATCAATCATATTAACATAGCAACGCAAAAATTGAAAAACATTCAATCCATTTAGTGGATTTAATCCTAAGTGTTGCTCCTACACGACTTCTTTGACATACCAGATATTAACTTGTTATATTTATGTCCTAAAAATTGTTTACTTATTTTTAACATTTCAATTTCCATATCTTAACACAGAGAATCAAGGATGAATTACCTCAAAAATTAATTTATGAAATTCATGCGCCTAGCATTTTGCTTGGCACATGCGTAATTATTATTTCCGTAATGAACCAGCCAAATTACACCACCGGCTTTTTTCCGTTAAAAAATGGCGCAAGCCAGAATAAAACTGAAAATGTAAAATTTTTTATTACTTTTAAACTCAATTTTAAATCAATTCCAAATATGGAATGTAATTAGTTTTTCATTAAACAAGTTTAAAAAATAAAAATGTAAATTTTTCCAAAAATAACATTTTAAACTAATTTCAAATATGTGACCGTAGGAGAACATTGAAATTCAGGTAACTCATCTTAATTTATTAAATAATTTATCATTTATACTTACAAATAGCTTTTTGATCTTGGGATTGTTAATCCTGAAACATGCCAACAAGACACTCAATTATTGCCAAGTGATTTCGTTTTCAACATCTTACGATATCAATGAAAGTGGAGCTTTTGGAACACTATTTTCTTTAATTAAATTAATTAACTTTGCTCCAACTCTAGAATGACTATTCTTTTTTCAAACGAGATTAATTCTGGATTGGTCTGGTCTATTGGATGGATAGATGGATTGGTCTATGGGTCCAGACCACGTGATAAACCAGATCAGATGGCTTAGTGGACGTGCAATAAATACATACAACAAATCTGTATAACTTACCTTTATTGGCATATAAAATGTAGAATTATGTAAAATTATAAAACAAAATATGAACAAGAAATCCCCCTTCACATGCAAGAGAAAGATGCATGGCTTTCTCTTTTTCTTCCTTGGCATGTCCAAATGCAGTGGCCTCAGTCCACCCAATTCTACTATCACACATCCTCCTACATCATTCATTCTTCCCCTTTCACCTTCATTCTTTTCTTTTCTTTTTTCTCTTCAGATCACTTCCCATTTTCCTGCGCTTTATCTTATGCAGCACATCCATATATTTTTTACCGTGTCGAAGATACCATCACCAATTGGAGGCTTTCTCCTTCTCAACTTCAGTCCACACCATACCATAACCATCACTTACATAGTTCTCCTATATTTCTTAGTCAGGTTCACATATCCTACAGGCCCATCCTTATCTTTTACCCCCTCTATTTCCCCTTTCCTTGCTGCCACATCTAAGTCTCGCTATCACCATTTTTTCTATCATAGTGAAGCTTGAATCCATGTAATCTGGATGCGCACCAACAAGCATTAAGTGCTTATATATTTCATTATATGTACTATTCGGAATTTCTTTGCACCTTTTCTGTATATCCCTTATCCATTGTTCAATCTCTAGCTTGCAAGTATTATAATTTATCACCTTTCTTCTCCATTTAAGCACCGACCGTCCGCAGCTCTCATACCCTTTTTCTTATCATTCAACCATACATTGTTTCTTTTATCTCTCCCTAACTCGCCTCTAGCTTCTAAGTATAGCTTCTAAGTATAACTCGCCAATAGCTTCTAAGTAAGTAATATCTTTTTTATCATTTGTGCCAACATTTGAACGCTTTTAACTCTTTCTCTTATTATTTTGCTTGGGCTACAACTTTTTACTCCAAGTATTCTCACCAGTTTCAGAAGCATTCTTCCATTTCTTTCTCGTTTCTCACACCGCCAGAACCCCCGCGCCCTGCAGTCGTATACTTCTTAAACATATCTCTACAATCGTCATACCTACAGAGTCCCCAAAAGCAACATTCCACTTATATCTTAAACTTTCATCCGCTTCTTCTGCTTGTTTACTAACATTTTTTTGGTGTGGCTAACTATTTCCATTACTGCTCGCCATATATCCAAAGTACTTTACCACCTTCACACACTCTATTCTTTTCATTCCTACTTGAATACGTCTTTTTTACTATCCCGTCTTCCCCTCTTACACACCATCACTTTTGATTTATACACATTTACCTCCAACCGGTTATTGTTCGTTAATAAAAGACTTTATTTTGTGCAAACCCCATCTTTCATATACTGGAAGTCCTACGTTTTGTTATATCTTGCATAAAACAAAAGTTAAACATTTTAATTTTGACTATGATCTTATAATTTGTCTATTAAATTCAATTTGTACAATAGTTGTTTAGGGTAAAGTAAACAACATTAGTCTAACCTATAAATCGCATACCCATGAATCATGCGGTTCCCATATTTCCCTACTTATCAGCTTCTTTGTCTTATTAGCCGCAGCCTACAACCGCTCCTGACTCACTGTTTCCCAGTATTTGCCTACGGCGTGGACTTTGGCATGGAATACGACACCTCTTAACTTTCCTTTTAGCTAATTTCTAAAAGACTTCTTGGCCTGATGATCTCGTCCGCTTTAGCGCTATCTGCAGCCGTTTTTGACTTAATTTGAATTCCTTTTTCTTCGTGTCCGCTTTGCGTAAAATTGATGTTCCTGGGTCTTACAAGTTTTCCCCAAGTTTTACTTTTTCAACTTTCATAGGAACCGAGATATTTAATGTAGTACATTAACCGGTCTCAAGTGAATCTATCGCAAAGTTTACAAAATAAAAACCACCCTGTGTATATGTTAGTTTGTAATTTTAGAAAAAATGTTTCAAATAAAATTGAACGAGCTTTTGCTGGCTAAAGTTTACTAAAGTGTCCTAACGTTTATAGTTCTTGAAATATATCAAAAAGTTTGTAAAATTTTAAATGTGGCAACGTCGCAGTCTATGCTACTTTTACGGATGGCACTACTTTGATTCGACGCAAAATGCAATATAATATATGTGAGTAAAATGTGAGTAAAGAGTCCTCTGATTTTAAAACTGATTTTAAATTTCTCAATAAAATAATCATTTTGAACCACTCCCGAAATTATAATTTGCAACCGCCACTGAAAAAACATTTATTTAATTACAAAAGTACGTCTCATGTTATATAATATTTCCTGTAACTTTGCATATATATATATAATTTGTAAGTATACAAAATGTATACAAGCCATCGTTCTTGCACTTGAAATATTATCTAAGACCCAACCCAACCCAACCCAAATTACCCAACCCTAAGAGCCGCCATTTTATTATATAAATACTCTTGTATTCAAATGCAAAAAAATCTAATTTCGGCACTCTAATCAAATCTCGAGCCGCAAATTGCCCAAATCTGTGGGCCGCCATTATACTATATAAATACTTTTGTATTCGACTCCAAGAAATCTAATCTCGGCACTCTAATCAAATCTCGAGCCACAAGTTTCCCAATCCTGAGGGCGGCCATTTTACTGTATAAATACTCTTGAATTCGAATCCGAAAACTTAATCTCGGCACTCTAATTAAATCTCGAACCAAAAGTACACAACCCTAAGAGCTGCAATTTTATTATATAAACATTCCTGTACTCGAATACAAAAAAATCTAATTTCGGCAGTCTGATTAAATCTCGAACCGCAAATTGCCCAAGTCTGTGTAAAGCCATTATACTATGTAAATACTCCTGTATTCGAATCCAAGGAATCTAATTTCCGCACTCTAATCAAATCTTGAGCCACAAATTTCCCAATCCTGAGGGTCGCAATTTTACGGTATAAATACTCTTGTATTCGAATACAAAAATCTAATTTCGGCCCTCTAATTAAATCTCGAACCAAAAAGTGCCCAACCCTAAGAGCTGCCATTTTATTATATAAACACTCTTGTAGTCGAATGCAAAAAAAATCTAATTTCGGCACTCTAATCAAATCTCGAGCCGAAAATTGCCCAACTCTGTAGGCCGCCATTATACACTATAAATTCTCTTGTATTCGAATCCAAGACATCTAATCTCGGCACTCTTATCAAATCTCAAACCACAAAGTGCCCAGCCCTGAAGGCCGCCATTTTATTATATAAACACTCTTGTACTTGAATGCAAAAAATCTAATTTCGGCACTGTAATCAAATCTCGAGCCCAAAATTGCCCAACCTTGAGAGCCGCCATGTTACTATATAAACACTCTTGTATCAGAACGCCACGGTGTGTCAAAATTTCCATCGATACTTTAATCAAAACTCGATGCACAAAGTGCCCAACCCTGAGGACTGCCATGTGACGGGAACCCTGTAGTTTACAAATTTAGTTATGTTATTAAGCATTCATTTTTTGAAGCTTCTAGAACATTATTTTTCATCCGACCCTGTAATTAAAAATATAATTATGTATGTATTTAATTTTATTTTAATTGTAGTTACTTTTTGAAAGCATTTCTTGCTCACGCCTGTACGTTATCTTTCAATCGATCCTGTAGTTACAAATGTTTTAAGCTCTAGAACAACACATTAAAAATATACCAATATGTACGGTAGCTCATCTTCCCTCCCTTTATTATCACCTTCCTATTAAGTCGCAACTGCGGTCGCGACAATATAAAGACGTTGCATGTTCAGTAACGATGCCCAACATGTAAAAGTGGTTAACGTGTTAACATCAGATTTGAAATGGGTACCAAAGAACGGACAAGCTCTATTAAAAGAGAGAGAACTGTCAATAAATGGTGACAAGGCGAAGATGATTTTATGTGGGAAAGGGGAAAATTCCGTCAAAAAAATTGTATTAAATATAGAAGAAGAAAATTGGAATACGTCAAGCTGCTGCATAGGTATTTCGGCTATATGGAAAGAAGATATTAAAATGGTTGCTATAAGTACCTGAAGCAAAATTTACATTATATACGAGGATGTATTGATATCTAGTTAGACTAGACCGGTTCCATGGAGTTCCGGTCTAGTCTAACTGGAGTTCAGTTCCAGGCTGAAGAGGATGATAAATCCTGAAGCCTCATACAATAAATTCACCAACCTTCTAAGTATAATATCCCAAAAGGGAGTGGAGTTTAGTGGGTAAAAATCCCACACTATTGGTTGCATCGGGCATCCTTTGTCTATTGAAGATTCTCCACTTCATACGCAAAACAAAAAACGGTTCCATGGATAAAAAAAATATTGCGTTACCACTGCAACGAGCAATAACTTATTAGAAGTGTCAGTGTAAAGTTTCACCTCAAAAAGTCAAACCAGAGTTGCGCAATAAAATTTGAAAAAAAGATGTCCACCGAAATTGTGAAAATCGAAAAATTGGAGTATGGAGCCATCAGCAAGTACCTATATTTGAAGAGGTTAAAACGTAAGCATATTTACGAAGATATGTCTAGTACCCTTGGCGATCAATGTCCTTCGTATGTCACCGTGAAAAATTGGATTACATGCTTCAAAAGACGTCAATTTCTATTGAATATGGAGACCGATCGAGAAGGCCAGTTTCTGTGTTCGTCCCTGTAAGTATCGATGCAGTTTATGACATGATTTTATCATCCACTCAAATTGGGCTAAAACGAATATCTGAGACACTGAATATTTCATTTGAACGCGTCCATCATATAGTTCACGTCGATTTGGACATGAACAATATGTCTGCGAAATGGATCCCCAAATTTCCGAATGTTGACCAAAATCGTGTAAGGGTAGAAGCACCGCGTTCGATCTGTGCTCGGTTTGAAAAAGATGCAGACTTCTTAAGCCGTGTTGTTACTATGGATGAAACCTGGGTACATTTCTACGCCTCAGAAACAAAGCAGTAATGGAGACACTCTGGTTCTCCAAGGCCTAAGAAATTTCGT
>WYDF02271444.1:0-18008 GCA_009867245.2 Adranes taylori | reverse complement strand
TAGAAAAAGATTATTTCGTTGGTCTACTATATTTATGTCGACAGAAAATTAGAAAATCAACGTTGAACGCTTGTTCGGCCCTTATAATGGGATTAAAATCAAAGCAGGCATATTATTTTTTCGGGTTCTCTGACATTAACTTAAGCCAAACAAAATCCTCGTAGAAGCCTTATAAACAGAGCGGACCATCCTTCAGACCCATTCTGAATAGGTGAGCGGAACATAATCCATGATCAAATTTAATCTTGCAGATAAAAGTAACAATTCTTCGAAAATTTATTTCAAAAAAGCTAAACCATTAGATCATTTTTATTACATTTGTTTTTCGTTAACTACTTAGTCTTAACTGCTTTAATAACATTATACTTCTATAATAATATAAATAATGCTTAAAGAATTTACCATTTAAGAGTAGTCAAAGAAGAATTATAAATAATGAAGTTTTTGGGACGATGTCCTACACAAAGAACAAAATATTAATAAAATGATTAATAATTTCAGGCTCAACAACGTAGTTACAATATGAGTCCAAATAATACTGCAAGCAATGGTCCACACCAATCTCCTCATCATCATGGCAATCATCAACTTCTCATGATTCATCAGCAACAGCAACACCAACAGCAACAACATCATTCGCAGCCACCGCATCATCCGCAAATGGCGCTACATCATCAGATGCAAGGAGGGCCTCCTCCAGGCGGTGGTGGAGGTCAAGCTCCCCCCCAGAATCATAACCAAGTAAGTATTTTGTATGGTGGTGAGAATTCCAATTCGAATGGGAATGACTTTGAAGTCATGATTGAAATGTTCGAAATAAATGATCTTTAAATCTTGTTTAATAACTTTTGTGATTTTCTTGCAAGTCTACTCATTGTAAATATAGTTGTTTAAGAGATAGTTTGCTTAAATTTATTGTCAAGAATTTTATAAAAAAAATAATGTTATTGATATATTCTACATTATAATTTGTTATATATCAGTATATAAAACAGTTTTTATGAATATATTGAATTATTGAAATATTTTTTATAAGAGTTAAAATCATTTATACATTCTGTTTGATTTTAGCTGTCATACCAAATATCTCTGCTATTGTTAAAGATAAGACAAAATGTTATAGATGAAAAGTTATTCTACATTTATTTTTCAATTATCTACCATAGCGAAAAAGACAATTTAGAATCAAATGGATTAGATTTACATTCCAGATTTTAAATTGAATGTGCCCAATTTGATTGCGTATTCTAAATTTGTTAAAAATCCTCTTTACAATGATATATACATGTCATAGTTATCTACTCAATTAAAATATTATATTAACACGATAATTAAATAACAAATCCCCGTTCACGTCAATTGAACACAAACATCGCTTTGACAAGGTAGACTGCCGATGAAACAATTGCTAGATATCTGGATCTTATGAACTGAAATTTAAAAACTTAATTTACATATCATTACTTTGTTTATGTAGTTAATAAGAACATAAACAATGTTATGTTATTAATAGCAATATAAACAAAGTAATAATATGAACCGAGATATTCAAATGCGCATTACTTTGTTTATGCCATTAATAAAGACATAAATAAAGTAATAATATGTAAATTAAGTTTAAAAATTTTAAACAGACATTTTAAACTTAATTTACATACAATTACTTTGTTTATGTCTTTATTAATAGCATAACAATGTTTTTGTTTTTATTAATAACATACACAATGTCACATTATGAACTGAGATATTAAATGCGCATTATTTGATTTATGTTGGTAATAACAACATAAACAAAGTTATGTTGTTAGTAGCAACAACATAAACAAAGTAATAGTATATAAATTAAGTTTGAAATGTCAGTTTAAAATTGCTAAACTTAATTTACATATTATTATTTTGTTTATGTTGTTATTAACAACCTAAACAAAGTAATGATATTCGAATAGTTTTTGAATATTTTGGTTTATATTATTAGTTGGTTTATGTTGTTATTGTTATTAACAACATAAAACTAAGTGATGCGCATTTGAATATCTGGATTCATGTTATTACTCTGTTTATGTTGGTATTTATAATATAACTTTGTTTATTTTATACTTGCTAACAACATGACTATGTTCGTGTTTTTATTAATAACATACATAATGTAATAATATGAACAGAGATATTAAAATGCTAATTACTTGGTTTATGTTGTTAGTAACCACAACATAAACATAAACAAAGTAATAATATGTAAATTAAGTTTTAAATGTCAATTTAAAATGTTTAAACTTAATTTACATATTATTCCTTTGTTTATCTACTCAAAAATGTTGTTAATATCAACATAAACAAAGTAATTTTGTTAGTAGCAACAACTTAAACGAAGTAATAGTATGAAAATTAAGTTTGAAATGTCAGTTTAAAATTTTTAAACTTAATTTGCATATTATTACTTTGATACCAACAAAGTAATGGCATTTGAATAATTTTTGAATATTTCGCTTCATATTATTAGTTTATGCTGTTATTAACAACATAACATTGTTTATGGTACTAAATTTATAAAGTAATATATAAATTAAGTTTAAAATTTCAGTTCATAATATCTTGGCATCTAGCAATTGTTTCGCCGTCTGTCTACCTTGTAAAAGTGATGTATTCTATTCTCGTGATCTCGCATTTGTTATTTAATTATCGATTTATGTTATTAGTTGAGTAGATAATTATGACATGTGATATATCTTTGTAAAGATGATTTTTTATAATACGCAATAAAACGAAGACGTTCCATTTGATGCTCAATGGCTATAGCAGATAATAGAAAATTAAATGTAGAACAACGTTGCTTACATAACATTTTGTAAGATTTCTAACATTAGCCGAAATATCTGCTATGACAACTAAGAGCAAACAGAATGTATATGTACCTATTAAAATATTATAATAACACTTTTTACGTATGTATTTATTTATTATTTTATTTTTGTAATAATTAGTACGGCGCATCACCACAGCATCCACAGCACGGTGGTAGAATGTCAACGGGAAGTCCGCCAGATGGAGGCATAGTTGGTGGACCTGGAATGATGAGTGGACCTGGTGCGGGACCTGTTAGCGGGCCTGGAGGCATACAAGAGCATACGACTAGCGAGGATAGTGACGATAGTACGCCTCATTCAGCTATGGTAGGTTTGTTTTTAAACAATATATTGTACAAACAAATAATTCAAAAATATTGTAACGAGGAAATTTTTCTTCATTCTAATTTAATTCTATGGTAAATAATTTTGTACGCTTGAAATAGTTTAGTACGTAAGTCATTTAAATAATTCAGCATAGCTAGATTTTGTGAAATGTTGCTGTTGCGAAAGCAATAAAAGGCACACAGCTCTCACTGACAAAAAAAAAACAATCGGTAAAAGAAATTTTAAGTTGTAGGGTGAATCCTTGTTAATCAGCGTTTTGAAAAATAAAATCTGGAATTAAATTAAATTAGTGGAATTAAATGAAATAGTTTAGTACGTAAGTCATTTAAATAATTCAGCATAGCTAGATTTTGTGAAATGTTGCTGTTGCGAAAGCAATAACAGGCACACAGCTCTCACTGAAAAAAGAAACAATCGCTAAAAGAAATTTTAAGTTGTAGGGTGAATCCTTGTTAGTCAGCGTTTTGAAAAATAAAATCTGGAATTAAATTAAATAATAATTTATTACAAATTCAATCATAAATAGATTAAATTGTTACATAAGTTCGGAAGTTAGATATAGCTCATAGTAGAATACAGTACTTGATAATCATTAAATAATTCTTCTTTTACGTGTGAATTCTTTGAATAACATAAATTAAATTGATTAGGCAACAAGTTTATTTATTGAGATACATTTAAATAAATTGAAATGAATTAATAAGGTAACGGTGTGTAATTCTAATATAAGTTTGTGATGGTAGGAACGACAAAACCTTTAAGTAAAATAATTGGGGAATTTATTTAACGAAACTTGAACGCCATGTTTATTAATCTATTTGTACTTAGTAATTGAACACAAATATTATTTTATTTTATTATTTTGATGAGGCGTTATTTATTTTCGATGTACGAATAATTATTTTTTATTTGCATATAACATTAACCAAATCATTTTTAATATTAGTTGAATTTATGCATCTGTTTTATTCAAACAGCCTTGTCTAGGAAAGACGATTGTTAGATGTTAGGGCTGTGTGGCACTGGTTGTAGTTTAATTCTAATTTTGGTTGACTGAGTCAGATAAAGTCCAATACAGTGCTGGAAACGTTAACAATTACTATGGAAACGTTAACAATTACTTATATTTTATTCTAATCAGTGTAGGGAACTGGGTATTATAACGTTATTTCGTAATAGGTAAATTAAAGTAGGTAGTAAAATGAACAGAATTTTGTAGTTATTGTATGAGAACTAGTAATAGATGATAAACTCAACTTTAGGGACCATATAAAACAGATAGAAAATATAAAACAGTACAATAATCAGGTGCAATTACAAACAGAAAACAAAATACTTAATCTATAATAGCTATATAAGATCTTTGAATCAATATCTAGTCGTAGTGTGGGCAAAATGTGGCGAAACCTCCAAATTAAAAATGCAAAGAACTCAAAATAAAATAGTGAAAACAATTTATAATAAACCCAGACACACCAACAATAAAAAACTAAACATATAAATAAATAAACCATTAAAGAAATAGAACTACAAACTCTTAAATTAGCCTATAAAGTCCAAAATAATCTAATTATTAAACACAATTTTAACCTAATAAAAAACCAAGATATCCATTGCTTATGCACAACACGACAAACAAAACCAAAGTACATTTAAACCAAATAGCCACAAACGCAGGAAGAAAGTCACTCATAAACACCATGATACGAAGTTTTGAGCAACTCCCAAAGAAAATGCAAGAAATAAGCAAATTAAAGAAATTCACCAACGCCATTAAGGAATTTATATACCAGAGGGAACACCGAGAATACCACAGATGCCACTCTGTCTTTTCTTGTTAATTTTTTTTATATTTTTAATACTTACATTTACCTAAATACATATCTTAAATTTAATACTTTAAAGATTCATTCCTTCAGCTCATTTCAGTCTACTTAAACTTCAGTTTACTTAAATCTAATAACTAAATTAAGTTACTCTTAAAACATACATGTTACTATAAACTAAACCCTAAGTTAGCGTAGCTGTATTTGAGTATTTATTTTATTAAAAAAAAACAACATTTTTTAGCTGAAAATTATTTTCATATCATTGGTAACAAATTCATTGATAAATATGAATCTAAATTACATTCGATTATAGATTTACATTCTAAAATTGATTTATTTAATAAGCAACTTTTGTTAAAGATGAATCCAATTATTCCTAAAATGTACACTTTGCCAACAATTCATAAACAAGTTGATTTTCCTGTTAGAACTGTTATGTCATTTATAGAATCTTATAGTTCAAAAGTAGCAAATTGTTTAGATAAAAACAAATTGTTTTAATAAAAACAAATCAATTTAGTAATCATTAATTACCAACTAATGTAAATATAAATTGTCCAATAAAATCTGATCCGCTTAAGAAATAAAGAGCACGAAATTATCAAATAAGCCGCTAACACGAAAGTATTATACATCAAATAAATGCCGCTCGAATAGAAAAAAATATTCAAATGGTGCCGACGTTACGCGCAGGAGAAAAGTCAAAGCATGCCGCTTATATGGTCTTAGGCCACTCGCTATAAGAGACAACGTTTCAGTAGCTTCGTTCATAAATATGTACACCGACAAGTTATTTCCACATCAGAGATTTGATTTTATTGCGAAGGTTATTATTATTTTTAACTGAAAAGTTTTATGCCGTAACGTTTATTCCACCCACCTATTTTCAGTAAATACTTATGCTTCTCACTCTCTTGGCTTTTCAACCGATCTCATTGGATTTTAGTGTCTATGTATTTTTGCAGAAGGCGTTTCGATGCGATGTTACACAATATTTTGGTCATATAAAGCTACTACCACCACCGTTTATGCGCACCACCACTCATGCTTTTGTCAATAAGATAATGCAAATTTGATCCTTGGAAATCTGAACAGATCAAAGTAATTTTCCATTGGTAGAAATTCTAGACTTCCTAAAATATTGAAGCAGAAGTTTCCTTCAAGACACGTCCAGTAGAGAAATTTTAGATTCTAAATTAGAATGTAATTGTGGTGCAAATTATATTACCAAACTGGGAGACCTTCCAACATAAGATTGAATGAACATTTGAAAAGCATTAAACTTGATAAAGATGATTCTAGTTTCGATCGGGTATGATAATTCAATAGACTTGGTAAAAATGATTCTAGTTTTGCTATTCATATTAATAATTTAGTTCATAACTGTAATAGAAATGATCTTTTCAATATTTTGCATTTTTGTAAAAAAAAAACTCACAAAAACTCAATTTTACTGAAAAAATTAATTTACATGGAAAATTATTTTTTCATCAATTATGTTTTGTTTAATTACTAATGAATGTATTTATTCAACCATAAGATTTAATTGATAATGTTATAAAGTATGTTGCTCTATTAGTTTCAAAATTAAACAATAGATTTATTTTATTTTTATTTGAAAGCTAATGACAATTATTTTTGAAAATATTATCTAATTGTTAAAAGAATTAATCAAGTTTTAATGTCTCTTTTATCATTGAATTGAGTAAGTTAAATAATACTATTTAATACATTTATTTATTATTTTAAGTTAATTTTTTGTAGAATATAGTTGATGATGATTGAATAAATCGAAAGATCTAACATTAATTGGATTTATAAGTGGTTTAGATTATATCGAATAGTATAAATGTCAACAATATTATTTTTTTCAAATTTGAAGTATGAAACGTTATCAAAAGTTTATTTTCCACTCAAATGACATGGCATGATGATGGATTAATAATCCTGGCATCTGTGGTATTCAATGACATGATGGTGAGTGTTTCTTGCAATGAAAGCAACATAGACTATGGAATAGTGGAAGGTGAAAATGATTCCACTCAGGTCATGGCGAAAAGTTTTCCTTTGCAATCTTTTCAATTTTTCTGAATCGTCAAACTTAGCCATCGGGTACTCTAAATAGTTCTGTTGCTTCTTGTCAATACTAAACGTTTCCTGAAATTAACAATCCTAAATTTGTTAATCCTAAACTTATTTGTTATGTATTAAACGAAGTAAATTTAAATCCCTTATAACTGCTTTACGAACAACGCGATTGATCATAGCGCTGATTTTTCATGGAACATTTTGTTTAGAATTGAATCTTAGTAAAGCAGGATCGTCATTATGCTATTGACTACCATACTGCTTTATTTTATTCTGACTGTAACCTCTAATGCCCTTGCATGAGATTCAGGGTGTGTGAAAGAAAGTGGCTGATTTCGATTATTGTACACAAATTTATTATATGCATATTATTTACTTTATTATATGCATACGCAATAATAAAGTGAAATAATGTTTATTGCTCCTAATATTATAATACGTAGAATGACTCGACAGACAATGATAATTGAAGTTAATTATAATTCAAAATTTATTAGGCTCAAAATGACTGAAAATTTGTTCTTCAGTCATAAGTGCGTTTCTTGAGTGAAACTTCTGCTTTCTTACGATAATACTCGAGATTACAGTTGTCGGTGCTGGCTGGATTAAATTGTTGAACTGCAGTTAGATAACGAAAACAATAATGCATAGTCGAAGATTGGGTCATGTATTGTTGAACATGTAGAACTTATTGATACGTTGTGAAAATGAATATGCGGTCTCTAGTCGCTGTTGCCGAAGTAGTATCTAAAAATGCGTCGATGATGGTCCTCAAGGGTTGCTGGATATAGCGATTCCTTACGAGTGGTCGGCGATAGTGGAACGTTTCCTGAAGCTTTTGATGGAGTCGGTGAACCTGGCGCTGAGGCAGAATCTTCTTGTTTGTTGGATGCTGGCATAGACACAGGCAAGTCTAATTTGAGGCGCGGAGTCCGCGGACGACTTCGATGATTGGATACAGGGAGTCGGTTCGTGATCATCCTCGTTGTTCTCTCTTGGGCGGTACTTTCTGACCAACTTCTTCTTCTCACGACGGTCTCCTCGTCTTCGCAGCGGAGCCACGGTCAAACTTAATTCAATTCAAATAAATGGGAAAGAAAAAAAATTAAAATGAGAGAAAAAGAGTAGAAAAATAATGAAGATAGGGTACTCGGAAGATTGAAAAGAAGTTTCTTTTCAGAAACATCTTTTGATACGTAGCCTTTCTTTTTTGTGTAGATTTTAAATAGATGATGTTTGTATGATAACTACTGAACATTTAGTATGACGCTACTTGAAACAAATCAATTGATGGTTCTTGCCGCAGACTCCAAGACACCAATTCAAAAATTGCTTCTACTCTATATCAGGATATTGCGGGTCTTTTATATGAAAAATTTGGTAGGGGTATACTTCTAGAGTGTCGTATGTGGTCAGTGCCACTCTGTGTAACCGACGGCTCGAGGGGCATTGGTTTGAGAAAAACTTTTTAGGAAGTTTGGAACTACGACTTATATCGAAATTCTACGAAAACATAAGCTGTCTAACCAATTAGACCTCAGTGCAAGAAAAATCGATAAAGAGTTAGCCCCTAACATGTAGAGACAGCCAGTAAGAATAACTTCCTCGAAGATAACTTCCCCGAAGACCCAAAATAACGATCAAATGCACCTGCATGCGAAATTAGTGGTTTTAGTGCCACGGCTTCCCATTGTATATTTTCCTTCGTATGCGTTTATGTATGCAGGCGTTTGATATTTGTCTTCGCGTATTAATCTTTTTCCACTACATTGGTGTTAAACATCTACATTTTACTGTACTTCATTGAATTTTATTTAGCGAATATATATATTCTATTCGAATTGAATTAAATTTGATTAATCAATTTATATTATATTAGAAGATTGCTTGTTTCATTAATTAATTAAATTAATTTACAATCCGATAACAATCTGACCGCATTATACGAGGTGTTTAATCGAATATGTTATGTTGTAATCACCTATTTTGCAAGTATCTATGAGGTGGTTTTTATCAATTTTAAGGTCTGTTACACTTGATTTTCTCATAAAATTATTAGAATAATAGGAAACAAATAGAATTAACAACATAACGCTTGAATACAGTTAATACTCCAAACAAAATTTAATGCAGTTTGTTTTAAATTTACGACCAACTTAACTCAATTTGACAACGCAATTTTCACCTATACTATTTTTGTAAAAGTTTTTAAAGCACCAATACGTTTTATGATCCTTTTACGGCACTATTAAACATATCATCGTAGAAATTACATTTAAAATTATTTTAATGGACCCTTAAGTAGATGTCGTCATGTGAAATGTACATCTGTTTTGGTTCTGAATTGAAATCATTTCGTTTATAATATATACCTACAATAATGCGTTTGTATGCGGGGACCGCAATTTAGAACATAAAAATGATAATGTTTCTCTGGGATAGTCGAAATTTAATGTTGATATGTTTTACAAATAATAAATAAAATATTATAGAAAATAGAACATATTGTCACGGTTAATTTTGGGTGTTGAATTTTGGGTAAATAGCTAGGTGCAAATATAATAAATATGCGTGCATCAAAATAACTAGCGTTCTCAACAAGAATACTAAATGAAAATAATATTTTTGTTCAATGACAAATGGATTCAACAAACTGATTTCCAAATGAATTATAAAATTATTCTACTTACAGTTTTCTGACTTACTACCATCACAACATATTTTTAGTACTACGCACCTTATTAATTCATTTTAATTTATCTCAATAAATAAACTTTGTTGCCTAATCGAGTGTTTCTCAACCTTTTTAGGCCCACGGACTGGTAAAAATTGCCAAAAAATCTCGTGGACCGGTGCTTTTTCTCACGGACCGGCGGACCCGTAATTTTATAAATTAAAATTTTATTATGTTTTGATAAGAAATGTTTTAACGTTGACAGGTAAAAATTCTCTACGGTCAACGCTGTCCTAATAAATTTAATATTCAAAGAATTCAAACTCAAAACTCTATTTAATGATTACCGATGCTGTACGCTACTATGCCCCATATCTAACTTCAGTTCCGATACTTATTTTACAGTTTACTTTACTCATGTTTTAATTTGGAATAAATTATAATTTAATTTAATTCATGATTTTATTTTCAAAACCATGGCCGACCAGGGTTCATTCCATAATCAACTACATCCTCTGTAGGAGTTGTGTAATTTTTATTCATTTCTTTGGCCAACTAATTGGTGACAGACTCCCACTCGCGACACTGCTAATGGGAAATCCTAGTGATTCTCACAAATGGTGCAAACAAATATGACAGAATTTAATATCCTCCAGAAATATAATTCTCGGGCGCCAGGTCAGTTTAACATGAGACCGCACTCTGGAACTAATCTTTATATTAGGTAGCACAATGATTCGTTATAACGATGATAGCAGGAGTATTAGAGAAACCATTATATATATCTCTACACCTGAGCTCACATGGATGTTAAGATCGCTGAGCGACTGTAACTAACCTGGGCTGACACGGGTTAGAAACATACACCCTAGTGGTATAGTGCGTGTAAAGGGAAACCACTATAGATCACTCAACAATTCGGCTGACACCGGTGTTAAGATCGCATGTGACTGTAAATAACCCTGGTTGACACGGGTTAGTAACATATACTCTACTGGTATAGGAAATAGGTAAGGCAGAAAGAAAAACAAAGCTATGGTAAATACATGTAATAGAACAATGCAATATATATGAAAACGCTTACATATTCGGCGCTTGTCGCTGACTGTCGCTCTGCTTGAATCTCGGCTTGGTTGGTGCTTTGAGTTCAAGAAATGAACTCAAATATTCTCTGCAAAATCTCGCTATTTTTAGAAGTGAGCCGACACACACCTTTGGCTCCGTTACAGGTCAGTGTGAAGACAATCACACATTTATTGTTTTCTGATATGGTTTTCTACTCATTACAGTGCAGCAACAGAAGTTTACGCACCAGCGACAACAATCCAATATATATATATATATATATAAATATATATATATATATATATATATCAATTACCAGCGGGCGCTGTTTTCACACCATTTCCTATCCACAGACGGAACGCGAACGCTACCACAGACGCGTTTTGTGACCTACTCATTAGACACAACTAATGTGTGTACAAGTGAGCAACAAAATTACATAGCTTCTGCTGTTTGCAATATGACGTAAGCGCCTTCAAACATCACAACTATATTTATGGATTGGCTTTTCCAGTGCCGTGTTGTCGTACTTATTTATTTAATTTATTTGACGTAATCTTTCACTAATTTGCCCCTTTTTTATGGTAAATTTGCATTCATCTAATATTGTCACATGGACCCTACTTTTTCTAATTGCTATCGCCATGAATAATATAAATCCAGTCAAATATACTTTCTTTACTCTACTAGTACGGTATCGCACAGTATACGTTCACTAACTATTGATTGATTACCATTCAGATCTATTTATTCACACATACACTGACAACGCCATCACCCCACTTACCCACTACGCTTTCTGCATGGGTTGATGGCCCCGGATGCGTTTATAAAAGTATTTGTTTAAGTTTTAATTAACAAAAAGGGTACAATCAACGATCAAGGATTATTTCTACATTTTAATAGTAAAACTTATTTATGGTGGTAAAACTCTCTGTAGGCGATTGCCTTTTTTCCAACTTATTTCGTCTAGCAAACAAACTACTTACGTAATAACAACTTTCACAAAATTTTGCCATTCTGAATTGTAACCGGAGTATTCAGATTTATACCTTTCCCAATAGCTAGTCCGCATATAACACTATAGGCCCCAATATTATTATAATTTTGTTTTAACGGTTATCCTACTACTGGACATTAATTTCACAAACAAAATGGTTGAATATTTGTCCCTAATGGCTCATAGTTCGGTACTAACACAAACTTGAGCACATTATTTAAATTGGAACAGGCGTGAACAAATCAAAGAAGAAATAAATTTAGTCAATACAATGGTAAAAGGACTCAAAAACATAATATTAAATCAACAAGTCAGAATAAAAATAAATTAAGGTGTTCAGTAAAATAAGATTTTACAAAATATTTTAATGAAGATAATAATAAACCAGAAATTAAAATTTATATAGGCGCAGCAAAAGTTATAGCGAATAAAAATAAATTGGCATAGACGTTTACATATGGGCAGACATCCTTGCCAGTTGCTAATCCAAATTTAGTATGCAATTTTATTACCTAAAAAAAACTAGTTACATTTAACGCGATATTTTTTCAGCACTAAATAATTTTCCAATTTAAAATATACTTAGAATAACTACTATTTGTACCTCGAGCTAGAGCGACTTCCCGTTTTATTTTAATATTAAAAAAGTACTAGCGATTGAAATCTAAAGCCTTCAGCTCGGAGTTTTTATTAATTTGTCTCCCACTAGATTTCCAGTACCTTCCTACCAATATTCCTATCAGTACCTTTCACTAATTTTCCCCTACCTACAGTAAGATGCTATTATTTAATATACTCTCACGTAATTACTTAATACTTTCACTTCTTAATGATTTACCTCCAATCGAAACTATGTGTGACGTTCGTCAAGCCATCCCTAAATGTTACTACGCCCCGCCTCTTATACGTCTCATTGCTTCCGATAATTTGCATAGTCAATAACATAAAATCTGCTTAGAAATTACTATCTCCATCGCCAAAAATTATGCTGTTCTTGATTTCCACAGAGAAATTCTAGATGGTACCAATATGAAAATGTCATGCTCAGAATGTTTTAAGTCACGTTCTATTTTGTGAACTAAAGTTAACATGAAACCCAAAGTGTTAAATAACATTTTCAACTTACCAACTAGTTTTATAGTGTCGCATGGAAACTAGGGATTCGACCTCTACCATATATGTCCCGTGTAAATTAGCGATGCAACATGCGAATTGGGCTGGTTCCTATAAACATCTATTTGTTGCAAAAACCTCTTACTCTTAACGGAATCAGAAAATTCTAAAACACTTTAATTTAAATTATGGTAGAGCTCTGCGAGAGGAATTAGTCAAGGCTTTAGCATATGGCCGTAATAAATAACGTTCCAGCGCTTTTGAACAATCACTTCACTCAGGATTTATTAATTGTGAAACCTGTTGACTATTTGAAACTGTGACCAGCTTCAAAGAAGCAAGTTTCACTTACAGAAGTTACACTACTAATATAATATTAATTAAAGAAATCAAACAATCTCTCAGTTTTAAGATTATATTATCTATCAACAAGTGATAAATACATTGCTACAATTGATAGCACCTCGCATCAACAATAAATAATTATACGTACAGTACAATGATTCGCAAGATGGCGTCATTAAATAAATTTCGATTATGCAACGAATAACTTTAACTTGTTATTCTATTCTTAAAATGAATTTAATAATTACTTGTATACTTCAATTCATTAATTACTTTATCAATGATTGACGCAAATATTTCTCTAGTCGGAATTAAATAATCAAAAAATAATTAGAGGTACGTTTTTTATTACAATGTGCTGATTCTATCTTGTCGTGTTTCTAACGAGTTAATTTAATACACAAAAATAATTATTTTCTGGACTTGGAGTTATAATTATAAGTACTTGAAAGCAGAGCAAAGTCGCTATGAAATAACAGCCGACTTACAAAATGAAGTGACGTGGACTATTTAGGATTTTGAACTTGAAAACTAAATTTGTTTGACCCCTCTACGAACGGGCTTATATATATACAAACGCAAAACTAGGAGACGCTACAAAGACAATTGCAGCCGGCTACAGAAAGAGAAGGGGCTGTCAGAGCGTCATCACTCACAGAAATGATCATAGTGGTTCTCTCTCTGGCTAGTTAATTGCATATTTCCCTCTCCTAGAACGTACTAGAAAAATGGCTGGCAAGAAGACAGTTTTTTCGGTTGCAAGACCGAATGGAATCGAAAGATCATGACGAGAATCGATGGTATGACTTGTTGCTCGCACCTGGCGATGATTCAGTCTTTTTTTATAGAGAATATCTTTCTTACAATTTACTGAAACAGAAATCTAAGGGAAATTGCAGCTGTATACGCCCTGTCGAACAACGATAGAAGGATATGCTTACAAATTGATTATGGCTCCTTTGTGGTGGCTAAGCATTTGCAAATGCTTTCTTTCAAGTAGACTAAGAACATCTAAGTGAAGCTACGTTTAAGAACTCTATCTCATGAACGGTATTAGGCTAAGTTATCTCACAAAGGATATTTCAGCGCGGAATTAAAACTAATCGGACTATACAGAGGATTCTTATTAATTCGCAAGTGCTATCTATTTTGTCATTGCTTATTTAATTACTTGAACATGTCGTTGATGTTGAGTAGTGTATAATTTATTGAACTTCCTCGTATATATTAAAATAAACCATTTGAATAAGTAATTATTTTTAATTAAATATAGAAATGTGTAATAATATTAGTTAATCTATATAAATTATTTGCGTACGTTTTAATAACTTGTTTTTAATTATTTTACTAGGTTAAATAGCGAGTCTGTAATAGATAAACATCTTTTATTTAAAAACATTTTTAAGTACAATGTTATGCTGATATAGAAATATTTCTTTTAAAATTGTTTTAAGTATTTTCTAGGAGAAATAGAATGTAGTTACTTGCGATAAGTTCATAACATCCTTAGTCCTTTGCATTTAATTCGTGTAACTTTGAACTTTTGAAATTTAAACCATTTTTTGTTTACTTAATAGATGTAGATTATTACAAATAAACATCTTCATTTTGAAAATCCCAACTTATATTTACTCATATGAGAATTAAAAATCCTAACCTCCACCACTCTCGTAGAAGCGGATTAATCTTAGTTGATTATTCAACATTGACTTGAATATTTAATTTATTATTACTTTGACTTTCAAGTCCTGACTGTTTTAATTTCGTGGCCATTTCTATCGTTACAATTGCGAACTAAAACAATTCATAGAATTTGGCTATCTTGAATTATTTAGATGTCTTATGAGTATTGAAAGTTTAAAGAGTATACACAGTAGAATTCAATTAAAATAATTTCAGTTACAATACGTCACGTAAGGCGATCCCTAGGGCAAAGTGAGGTTTTCAGTGCAGATTTTAATAAAGAACATTCCTCGTATCTATAAAGGCTATTTTGTATCGATCAATTGCAACAAACATTTCTAATATCCCATCGTGCTATTATTTAATAAAGAAAGTTTAGTAGATGCAAGTATGTTCTCATATGTAGAACATTGCGTGCGTCTCTTTCAAAAATAAAATAGAATTCATTAATATTTTGTATTAAAGTGCTTACACGTTATTCGTATTATTAATAATAATTGATATTTGCTATTTGTTATATATAATAAATAAAGAACAGTTTTTTTTTTTCAACGCTAATGTAGATAGTTATTTATCATCGGCCATTAAAATTTAAAAGCTTACATTATAAAAGTCCATTACCATATTTCATCTGATACAATACGCGTAAAAGGTATGGCTAGACTAAGTTTTGGAATTAGTTGCTATGGTATATAGGTTCGTATGAAACTTTTTATAGCTCTCATATTTTTATTATTTATACATGAAATATGAATTTTGTTATGATATATTTTGCGCTAGTTTATTGCATTAACTTTTTTATTTTAATTATGTTTTATTATCTATTTTGTACCGTATAGAGCTTTTTATAATACACAGCATAATTGACAAATATTTTTTTAAGAAAAATGATAATCAGAATAGATATGTAGCTATTTCGTGCATTATTATAAGCGTACATTTTGAGTACAAGAATGTTTCATCTAGGAACTGTTATGGAATGTATAAGTTGGAAACAGTTGGCGAATTCGGCCTGTTGCTATTTGATAATTTCCGCATCCAGCCATAGTAGAAATGCCATATGCCGGCACAGTGAGGTGACGAATGATTCATTTCGTCACCTCACTGTGCCAATTTGAACACATCGCGAAATGTGAAATTGTACTTTGATCATATGAAGAAAAGTCAAATGGATTATAAAAACTAACTATCTAACGACATTTGCTGATGCATTTTATTTTGTTTCGTACATATTTGCATCTTTTGTCACAACATTGTTTGCGACAGTTCCCAAACTAAACTTTTTATTAATTGATACATCCGAAAATGCCAATGTATTTGTTTGGGAAGGCTGAAAAACAACGATATGAAATCTTAAAATTGTAAAACATTAATTAAGTACCTGAAATTAATTCCTTGAATACCGCTTTTCCAGGACTCCAGTTGATGTACCAAGTTCATATAAATCTTCTTCTTCAAATAGTACAACAATCAAAATATCTGATGTCCCCTATCGACATCAGATATCTTAACTAAAACATTTTGCCCTATGTCAATTTTTGTATATTTTGAGCAACTTTGTGGTAACATTTTCTTAAACTTTTCTGCTCGGTGTTTATTTGTTGATTTTAAACGGGTTTCATTATTTATAAAATAATACATGTAACCTACGCAAAATGTAATTATTTTTAATGTGTTTTTTTAATTATCTCAATAATTCTTCCTCAAAGTTGTCAATTTCTGGTTAATGTATGAAAATGTTTTGTTTTCATATATTCAATAATACTTTATATTTAATTTTATAATCGGATTTATCAAATGTTTTACATGTAACAATTCTACTAGCATTGATCTGACATTCTGAATCCGGCTCATCATCTACTAGGTTTTCGGTATTTAGAACAACTGTTTTATTTAAAAATTCATAAATGTCCTCTTCATCTTGTAACTTCTCTGAGTGGAATATTTGAATCATTTAAAGGAGTGCCAAACATAGCCTAGTACGGTGTACATTGGATGCCTCTGTGAAATGAGCTATTCTTTTTTAGTTGCACAACGTTTAGACCTTCAGACCATTTTGTTATCTGATTTTTTGCATTCAAGTAATTAGGATATCCCGTACATCTTGGTTTGCTATCTCGATAGAACCCTGGCTTTGTGAATGACGTAGTTTACCATGAACTATTGTCGCTTGAAACATATCTGCAAGTTCATTAATTACTTTATTTTATTCACAAACTCTCTGCCGTTATCACTATGAAGTAAGCCTCTAAGATACATTTATCTTAGAGCCTCTAAGATACAAAAAATTTCTATTATGTTATAGGCAAAGGCAACTTCTGCACGTTTAGTTTTTAAAGCTTTTAGGAACACACATTTTAAGTGGTCTTGGTAATTCATATTAAACGTATAGGACCCATCCGCTTCTGTTTGCATATTAATTAAATCCATTTGTCCTCTTTTATTGAATCCTGTGGAAATTATTGGTTTTACTACTAATCCTTTCGGTTTTGACTTTTTTTAATTAGACCATGGCATACAATTTTAAATATTCTTCAATAATACTTCTGGTAATATTACAATACTTCTTCGCCATTTATTTTTCCATTCTTATTGTTCTTTTATGGCCAGTTTCTTTGTGAGCTTTCTCTAAAATATCATATATCTCCTTAACAGCACAGTAATACCTACTAGAAACCATATCGTCATTCTCACTTTTTCCAATAATTTAGTTACAGTACAAATCCACAAAAAACTCATTGTGTATATGCACTTGTGCTGAAATGTTCGAATGAAGTTAACCAAATACTTATATATAAACGTCTAGCTTTGTATAAACGTCTAGCTTTGTCCGTCTGTCTGGAATGCTTTTGATTTTATATATAAACGTGTAGCTTTGTCTAACGTCTAGCTTTGATTTTATTATTTTTATTTATGTTCATTGTGATTTTTCTTATGCTATTGAATACGTGAAATTAAATGTCAAATTTTGTAATTACATTTAAATAAAATATGACCTGGTAATGGATAGTCGTTTTACG
>WYDF02271443.1:0-31748 GCA_009867245.2 Adranes taylori | reverse complement strand
GGTGTGTATTATGTTGCCACTAAAAAATAACAATTTAATTTGTCATTTCAAGCTCGTACCCCTCAATTTTGTTCCTTTAAATTGCAAAAAAATTGAATCAAAAACGGATACTGTTTAAAGATGACGCTTGATTTCTCCGAATTTGAAAGATTTTCCCGATGTTCTTCCAGCGACTTGCAGAAACCATTGCATCTAATCCTCTTTGTGGGTAAGAGTACAATGAGCAAAATGCCCCTTTCCGTCCGATCGTTAACCCCCTTCAGGTCTTTTGCTGTCTTTGGGGTAGTCTTTTTTCACCCATGCAATCGGATCTTCTTGCGGGAAATCCGCGCAGATATCCAGAGCGCATATGAAATTATGAATTTCTCAATGTTTTTCGCCAGAAAGTCAGATAACTTCTTTTAAACGATGTTCTCTTTTTTGAGATGAGCTCCGTTGGTGGAATCTCCTGGGTCTTCTCTGACAACTGTGGCGATTTTCTCTTCTGGATTGATCACTGTGTCAAAGAGATCTAGACCATTTAGACTTTTACTTAGCTAACCACATGTGGGCGAGCATGCTTCTCGTGACAAACTGGACAAGTGATATATTACGATATGAAAGCAGATTGTTTAGGAGATTGAGATTAGTATTTGGAGGCTGCTGCGGAACATTAAGCCAAGAACCACGCTTTAAGGTAAACACGAATGACGAAAGCATTAAAAATATCCAAAGCCTTACAATCACAGGATGAGAGGTTCACTTAATTTTGAAACAGAAAGTCACATTTGGCGGGGTATTGCGATGACGAAGTTGATCTTGCTGCTGGGCTTTATGACAGATTTTCGTTGTGAGAACCGATGGAACTCAAATTGCGTTCGGTAGATGTGGAAACTATTGACATTACAATCGTTCGGTCGCTGTTTTTTTAATGTTTCAGAATTTCTTGGTGTCGCTAGCATCGCGCCAATAGATCCTATAATTTGTCGTTTCTCTGAATCAACAAAAACTCTGACCTAAGAAATTTTTATTATCGCAATGGTATCTGCGTGTTCTGGAAGATAAGGTGTTTCTATGTAGTATGAAGTTGTTTGGCTTGATTAGCAGTAATATAATTCGTCTTTGTAGGAAATCGGGTCCTCTGCCAGAATTTTGCAACTTCCCTATCTTGTCAACAAAACGCTATTTTGTTGTTTTGCTAATGTCTTCTTTTCATTGGTATACAAATAAAAGAAACGTCCCAGAAGTTATCTATTTGAAGACAGTTTAGATGCAGTTATAGCTTCTGAAGTCATACCCAATAACTAAATGCCTTTACCTGTAGGTTAGACCTAAATGAATCAACACTTTTCTTTACTGATTTTAGTAGCTTCTAGGTTACAGGAGAGGGGGTAGTCTAAAACTTCGTGGGACAAAACTAACGTTATGGGAATAAGTGAAGTATCTTTTGGAACCTGTGGACTCATTTGGAACCTACAAGTCTCGCAGTTAAAGATAAATGTACAGGAAAGCTTGGGGTCTGAAACCTAGCTTGTTCCATTGAGTGTAGAGTGTAGCTTGTTACAAGACCCCTAATTCACTATGCTAATTAACCAGTTTCTTTCAGACCGAAATATAAGCAACTCTCCATTGTACAGAACAATATAAGGAGAAAATTTAACAAGCAACTGATTTTTATAGTAAGCGACCATCAGAGGGTACTTCAGATCTTCAACTTAGCATCTTGGCGTTGTACTTAAGATGCCCTGACACAGAAACACTCCTCAATTTTCAATACACATCTTGAGGCAACTATTTCGAGTGCACATCTATAAAATATGGCATGGTGGAATTTATAATTGAAAGAAAACTTACGGCATGGGTTCCATAGCACTCGGTCATTGGACCAAACCCTATGAAATTTTATATACAACTAACTATTCTATACAGTGATGCTGCTGGATATTACGTTAATAGGATTTATAAAAGTCTAACTTTGTGGTGGTAAGTCAGGACTACTTCGTGCTTAGAACGAATCTTAAATGAAGAATAGTTGGGTGGTTGGGCAACATCAGTTCGATCTGGGCCCTAGAAATAAACCGAAGCGGTTAAAGTGATGGATTAAACGGAACGTCCTGTTGAGAGGGGACGCGAAGCGAAGTTTGAGAATTCCGTAAAATACGGAGTCACAAAATAAATTGGAGGCTCTAGTTTCCAAAAGCATCTGAAACTTGTAGCAATCAAAAAGCCAAACAGCTGACCAAGTTAATAATGCACTTGGCAGAGCAAAAACGAGCAAACGGCAATTAACCGTAGAAGTACTATGCTCGTTGATGCTTTACGCATTTCTCGCATGGTCTGAAGCACTGGAGAAACAATCGAATAGGGCAATACTAGAAATTGTGCCTCTACAAGAGCATATACAGAACTGTCCGCAGTACATGTGCTCTAATTGAATGCAGTGAGAAAGGACAATGGACAAGAACCCTGGTTCCGGACCTACGCACATTTGTCAGAGAACATGGAGAACTGAGTTTCCGAGACACGCAGTTCCAGGCACTACGATAGTTCAGAAGAGCATTCGCTGTTCGGGTGCACAACATGGGCCGAACGGAAATGAGTAATATTTCAGTTTATGGCGCCACAATTATGACAGTAATGGAGGACGACTTCAGTAGAAGACCAATAAAGTGAAGAGTGATGAGAGATGAGAAGTCAAACAATTGACGAGCATAATTGATATGTAGTGCCAAAAGACGGAAGTGGGGTGAAGTTGCTGTGGTCGCTGAAGTTGTATTTCCGCAGACATCTCCATCCAAGCCACCAAATCAAGTTCATCTTCTTCATTCACAGGACGATGATAGTTTGAGCTTCAAATCCCTCATGACGAAAACTATTGTTATGGTTTTATTCTTCGCCATAAAGAAGCATCAAATAGAGGCAATCTTTGACATAAAAAATACTGCAGTACATTCGACAACACATGAACAATTAGATGTGCAAATCTGTTTGTCAGAAGCTCAAAACAAAATAGATTCACAATTGGTGTAAGGAAATGTTCAGAAAATTCGATCGAGGAAACTGCAAAATCCATAGAAAACATCGTAAAATGTGACGATTTTTTGAAAATATTTATACATATATATTTAACTAAGCAATAATCATATGTTCCGAGATGAATTCGAATCCAGCAAAAGTTGTTCGTACTCGAAACAAGTCTCAATCAAATTAATGGAGAGGAGGAGGCTTTTTATACCCTACTAGGACCGGGAGCGGTCCTAGTATAGGTTAATATTGAAAGATGTGCTGTATGGGGTGCCATACAGCACATCTTTCAATATTAACATGGTTTATCTTCTAATAATACTGTACTTTTTTGTGTTCCCGAATATCAATCAAAACCTCAGATACCACTTTTAGAATGGGAAAAATTGATTCTTGACCAGTTGGTTCAAACGTGTATAAAGCTTGAAGCCGATTTTTTTAAATCCAGTAAAAAAATATGTACAAAAGAAATTGTGTTTGTAACAACTTTACTCTTAGTATTACATGTATATTTATTTAGTTTATTATTAACCAGCAATGTATTTAAATAACTTCAGTATTGCACATTTACGGCTTAATTTACATTATTAATCATTATATTGTTATTTATATTATTATTTTATATTTTCACTAATAGTATTTTATTCTGCAATGGGCCGCAAGGGTTTTTATGTTGTTGGATTCATTTGTAGATAAAGTAAATGTCTTTACTTCACAAACAGTATTACAGGTAACCAGTTTCGACTGACCTAATAATCACTCATCAGGTCTTTAATATACATCGGGCTTCCAATTAACATAATTAAATGTGTTTAGAAAAATGTTTGTAAAAAATATGTGTATAGTTTGTTTGAAAATATTTCGGAATATTTTGGAATACTATGGAGGGCATTTTATTTTTAATTATCTTAAAAATTAAAGATTTCGAGCTGATTTTAATTACTTTACTTCTTAATTTCAACCTTTATATAAGCTTTTGCTAGGAGTTTATTTCATTTACAATAGATTGCCAAGTTGATTTATTGATTTATTTACATTATGTTTCAGTGATTAATCTCTTTCTTACAATGATTTCACAATTATATCTAATCTCATTTATTATATTCTTATTTTTATTTCAAAATTACTTTATATACTTTTATACTACTTTTAACAAGGTAAACTAAATGATTTAATAATTAAGATTACACTTATAACATTCTAATTAATTATATTGCGATCAACGTCCTATTTAATGATAGCTGCTTGTCGCTTATATTATATACTCTAATATATGTACATGACTAACAGTTACTACTTAGAAACTAAATGTATGACGACCTGCGCGCATTCGAACGGCTCTTTTATATGGCGGCCTTTTTGTTTTTCGTTTGTAGCTGTTGACGTTTCCGAATAGGTACGATGACGCCTACATTTGCATTCTCATTTATCATTGATTAACTTGAAGTTTAACTCTAGAGGAGGGTGCATAACGGTATACATATTATACCACAATTTCGGCCCCTGTTTTTATTTATAAAGCATCTTTTGCTCTTTTACAACTTAGGTCATTCCGAAATATTTTCGGACAAACTATACTTCAGTCTGACAGTTTACTTAAACCGATAAACTTAAGTCAAATCTAAGTGCATATATTTTTTACATTATCATTAAGAATCCGTAAACATGGAAAGATCTATTAATATTAAAGACCTGACAATGAGTAGTTAAGTCTCTTGAAATCGGTTGCCGTCTAAATCTTTTTTTTTGTGAAATAAAGACTTTTATTTTAACTACAAACGAATTACGGGTTTAATACGTTTAAATATAAAGTTTCCAGCAAAAATGACCAAGATTAAAAATTCTCAATTTAATTTTAATTATTTTTTTTTCTAGGAGCCGGTATCGGTACGGTATTTGGTTCCTTAATCATTGGTTACGCGAGGAATCCATCGTTAAAACAACAGCTGTTCTCCTACGCCATCTTAGGTTTCGCCCTGTCCGAGGCTATGGGACTGTTTTGTCTTATGATGGCCTTCCTGTTATTGTTCGCTTTCTAAGCGTAATTTATTACATACTGCCATTATGTACGAATAGATGTCGTTGGACAAACAGACAAAGACATATTATTGTCATATGTTTTTCGTCGTATTAATTAATACATTCAAATACACACCATTTATTATTGATTTTTTCATTATAAATTCTTAATATTTAAATCTAAATAGAGCGTTTATTAATAATATATTGTCAATGATTGTTTTATTGTCAATCATTGTTTTATTGTAAATTGTTTATTTAAATATAAAATACTCCCGAACTACGGGGATGTTTTCACTTTTCTGTACGTAATAGATCGTGTAACGCTGTCAGTACATATGTCAACTACGTTTATTCATTTGATCATCCAGTGACTTTGGGCTTACTTCACTTTCGTGTTTGACATATGGTCTTTTTACATATTTTGAAACAATTGGATAATTTCTATCGGAATAGCTTAATTTCATGGTCTATTTTTTTTACATGTATTATTTTCTTTTTAAACCAATACAATAAAAATAAGCATCATTTAATGAAATGTGTTAAATAAAGTGAATAATAAAATGTTTTAATTTTTTTTATTTTTTCGTTTTACATTGTATTTGTAGATCTAAAATGTATTAGAGATTTTAGTCAATAAATTTCAGTTACGTTAATTTATAGATAACTTTATTTTTCCAATATCAAAATTCTTTGAAATAAAATGTTTTAGTATTGAACTTTTTCTCGTATTGACTTTGAAGAAATGGTTACCTCTGACTTCTAGGTATTAACTAATATAGATTTTTTCGTATAATATAGCTTTTACTAAAACTGTTAAATCTTAGCTTGCAGTATTATCTGTGTCTCAGCTATCCAAGAACAGAGAACTTTATTTCAAAACTTATATACAATGATAAATTGACTACATTCAGTTGAATGTGCCTTCATTCAACTCCTGCTGCTTGTGTCAATGTATGGATTTTTTCAAAAAAATATTTTTCCAAATATTTCGTGGATAACCGATTTCATCGTTTCAACGATCTGGTTAGATTAGCTTTGGGTGGTTAGATTAACTTACTTTAGCTTATATTAATGCAGATTAATTTAGCTTTGATTAAGTCAGTTATCCGTGATTTTTTTTTTAAAGAAATTGTTTTTCAAAATTAATTTTGAAAAGAAAATTTTGGAAGATAAAACAAAATATATAACAGTTGTATTCATGCAGTATTTACGTTTGTAGATGCTGACCATTTTATGTCTGTATATAAAAAATTCAATTCAGTGTGGCAACGTTAATATTTCTGTAACAGATTCACACTTTGGCGCCAAAAATATGGACCTGTATTTGGAAATATTAATTCAATATATTTAAAAGCGTAAATGAGTTATGCAACTTTAATACTTCAAGCAGCTACATAAAGCATATATATATATATTGAGATACCCCAAACGAAAAGATTATGCAAGCTAAGCTACAGTTTTAGTGTGTGCACTAAGCGTTACATTAAGCGAAAAAATCTAATTTTAGTTCATGTCGATGAGTCAAAGTGGTTGATAGTGCACTTTAGGTGGTTAGTAAAGACAAATATTCTATACAAAAATGCAATATAGAGAATTGTCATGTACGTTTGGTAGTTCCATTTACAGTCCACATACAATACTAAACCTGACGTTTAATTTAATTATTTCTAAATTGTTATATTTATAAATAAATAGTATTTACCGACACGAAAAATAATTTTTATCGGCAACAGGGATCATAAGTATAAAGATAATTTCTATTAGAGATTTGTGGGCTAAGTGTTTTTTGTTCAAATACGAGCCTAATCGATGACACATTCTGGAGAACAGTTTTCACAACGAGAATATAAACAAATCATTAAAATAATGAGAAATTTTTGTTATGTACCCTTACACAGTTTTGATTAGCTGGAATCTGAAATATATGGAAGCAAAGATTTATTTTAGAAATAATGGACACTTGCTGTGATACATATATGCATCTAAGTAAAAATTTAATCTTTCCACAGAACTTTTATAAGTAATCGAAAATATGAATTTATTGCTGATAAACAATTTTAGCAATATTTGAAATAAACGTACCTACCAATAGAATTAAATTTTTAGTTCTGTCTGGCATTTAATTAATTGATTAAGTAGATTTAAATGAAAATATTCATCAAATGCGGTGGTTATACAACGCAAGATCTTCCTGAGGAATCAAATGATTTATTAAATAAAAAGTACTGTGGTACACAAGCAAAACACCAGTATATTAACAATTTGTTTATATTTTCGTTGTGAAACTGTTCTTCAGTATTGTACGTGGACGGTAGAGGGAACTACCAAACGTACATGACAGTTCTAAAAAACAGCTAGTTTCACAAAATGGCTGGGCCGCAGCGTTATTAATTTAGTTGGTCATCGTACAGTATGTATACAAAGTAGATTACATCGATAACATATGAACTGAACTACTAAGTCATATATTGAACATGCATAATACGCAATTTTTAATAAATAAATTTTAATATTAAACTATGGATTAAAGTATTCCATATCTCAAATTATTGGTATTTTAATCAAATTGTTTTGGTATATTACATTTCAATAGAAAAGATGTATTTATTAAGCACCTAACCTGCTTCAATACCATAAATAAATTTTGATAGGCCTTCTAATATCAGAAAATTCTCAACTGCACCAACATAATTTCACAGCCTAGTAATATTCGTACATTCTGCATAATACAGCCATTTTTCTACATTATACAATTTTTCACTCTTCCGGTAATAATCAACATGCATCTGGGTTCATAATCTGTTAAATTATTAGCTAATCGGCGCTAGGAGAGAAATAAACACCGATTATTACTCAAAACTTGAAAAAGGTATATTTAATTGTGTATTACAGACATTGATACTTAAGCCTAATTGATACATGACAATTTTTGATAAGACTAACATCTGCCTCAATTCTTAGATTTAACCTGAGAAAAAAAACAATCATTTCATACTTTAGCCTAAGTTATTATTTAAAATTTACAACATGATATCTGTTTACATCATTTCGTTTAAATTTATGCATACATACAGAACAAGTTTCTGTTTTATACATCCGTAATAAACACGTGCGACAATACAAGTGGTTGCAGACTAACTGATACAAATTATCAATTGTATCACAACTTTTATTAGAACATTTCGTATCTACTGTATCTACCTCGTCTTCATTTTTGTTTTCTGTGAAGTGTATAAAGTTTCTATCTTTTAACGCTTCAGCTATTGCCAGTTCAAAGGAATCTATTCTAGTCGGATCACTAACTGCATTTAATAGATTTGAATCAATTTCATCAACCTGTTTTCGTTTTAGATTTGTTCTCGCTTTTGGATCATTCAGAGTTCCTGATGTTCTGGTTATAGTGAACGTTTCTGGCCTTTGTGCATTTTGTATCAGAAACATATCAATTCTCGCCTTGAGCGCAACGTTTAGAGTTGGTTTAAGAGCTGCAGTAAATTCTAAACCTGTAAAAGGATCCGTAGGTCTCCTATAGTAAGTAGCATCATGATTAATGCATTTCTCTAAAGTGGATTTATCTATTGTATGACCACTTGGCAGTGTCATGGGTAATGCCATAACCTCAAACGTTAGTTCATCTTTGAAATCATCTGGTATATTAAAATCCGGTTTCAACTCACAGCTGGGACTCGCAGGTATTGAGCCTGCTGAATTGGTTGTCACTTTCGGTCTCATAATTCGTCGTATAGAATCGCTTAAACTTTTCGAACACGATTTCGAAATTCTACCATAAATTGCAACCTTCCCAAGACATGGTACTGAACGTTCGGTGCTTAATATTCGTATCCTAAATCGTTTCGCATTGATGAATGTCCGAAATTGATGTCCTTTAAAGCTAGCTAAATGGAATTGGGGTTCTACATTTTCCGGTGGCGATGTATTACTATAATAACGTGGATTAAAGAATATAATTCCTTTTTCATCAAAAAATATTTTTCCACTAATCGCAGTAAATTCCGTATTGCCGGTTGATGCATATATTTCGCAACCTCTCGTCCTTTGCGTTCCAACAGTGGCGTCTATAGTTACGTACTGCAGACTTACATTACACATGAATTCGAAATCTACATCAACTGGAGGTTTAATCGAAGTAAATGTTAAAAAGCCTCTGGATCTAATCAATGGATTCACATTTATCAAATTAGTTACTTCATAGTTGTCCATACAAGGTGCTGAAGCTGTTACCTTTGGCAATAATTTAGGTTCTGCGAAGTTGTACATTGAATGGTCATTTATGGAATTCCTGGAATAAAAAAGATTTCATGATTATTTTTGATTGATAACAAGGTTTTCTAATTAATGTTGTAATAAAAAGTATTTCCTTGTTTTTACATTTATTTATTCATACCGGTTTCGGCTTTTGGCCATCGTTAGGTGAAACTGCCAAAGTATTAAACTACAAGAAATAAAATAAAATTATGACATATCAGTGTTTGTTAGGTTATGTTTACATCAATAATCTATTGTTTAATTTGTTAGTTTTTGTCGTTGTTGTGTTTGATTTTGTTGGTCTACATTTTGTTTGAAATTTAATAAAAGATTATAGATGTAACCATAACCTAACAAACACTGATATACCATAATTATTTCTTGAACTGTGTAAATTAATGTAATACTTGGTAGTAATGTAAACATAATGTAGTTCTTTTTATTACAACATTAAATAAGTTTTATCAAATTTCAACAATAAATAGGAAGATTTACACGTATTATTATATTCCAAAGTTAAGACTTATAAGGGAGAAAGAATATTATTCAGTTGAAGATAACTTACTGCGTCTGTTTTGAAATGTGTTAAATGTAATTGTTAGATGTCGCTGTTATATAATAATAGTGGAAAAGGTTCAATTACTTCTTCAAATAGTAAATAGTTTTTATCTAGTTCTTTTGTTATAGGTCATATTGGTAAACTATTGACATAAAACAAGCTTCTGATTATGTAATTCCGGATATTCTATATGACATTAAAAGAATTAAACATTCCATCTACATTTATCTCGTGTATTTACCACCTGATCTCTTTTAAAATAACCACACAAAGGGATTTCAAGAGTTAAGATTCTCATGGATAGAGTTACCGCAAGCATCTGCCCGGTATTAGTAAACATCTATACAAGGAACATTTGCAATTATATTCCTAAAATCTCCGTGTTTTCAGTATGAGCAATGTTTATTTCTTGTTATTAATGAAATAAAACTTCGGATTTTGGACACTCTGCGTCTATTATGTTAAATTACATCAGTCGACGTTTCGACCCCTCTTCGAGATCATCTTCAGGCCTAAAAACCAACAATTATGTTTAACTTTAAACTATGTTACAGTTACTGTGACTTATAAAATCTGTGCTAAAACGGACTTCGAAAAGACTTATAAAATCTGTTATAAATTGTGAAACTGAAAATTAAGAAACTGTGGATATTTTTTATACAGCCCTTATCAATTTCTTGTTATTTACTAGTATATAAGGTTTGATGATCACTGTGATCTATTATGTCTGCATAGTCTTTTCAACCATAATGGGGTAAAAGTTATTACAGCACCAAGAAAGAATTCATGGGTTTCTTTGATCAATATAGTAAAAAAAAAGAAATTGATAAGGGTTGTATAAAAAATAAATAACAAAAGGTCCACGGTTTCTTAATTTTCACTTTGTCACAATTTATAACAGATTTTACAAGTTTTTTTGAAGTCATTTTTAGCACAGATGATATAAGTCACAATAACTGTAACATAGTTTAAAGTTAAACACAATTCTTGGTTTTTAGTCCTGAAGATGACGTCGAAGAGGGTCGAAACGTCGACTGATGTAATCTAACATAATAAACGCAGTGTCCAAAATCCGAAGAGTTTTATTTCATTAGTAACTACTACGTTGGACGTAATATTTCATCTATTAATTTATTTCTTGTGTTGGAATTCTCTCAGAAACAATTCAAAGGTATTTACAAGTGTCCTCTCCTTTAGTAGAGGAAATAGAGATTCTCGGGTTACCTTCTCAATTAATAAATGTACATATCTTTATATTTTCACAGAAAAAGAACTCAGAACTCCGAACATTTGTATTTTTCATACAAATATTCAGATTTCTGAAGTAGATAAATATAAATGTCTGGGCTTATAGTTTGATACAACAATGTATTTTAAATCGCATGTAGAATATATTAGTCTAATATGTGACAAAAGTATCAGTATTATGAAATCGCTTTCTACTGTTTGGTATGGTGCTGAACCCAAAATATTGTTAATTTTGTAAAAATATATTATAGGATCAGTTCTAGAGTATGGCGCGATGATTTATTTTGATTGTCCAAAATACCTCCTGCAAAAAATTATCAAAATGCAATTCGCAATAAGAGCTTTGCGAATTGCACTTGGTAGCATGAATTCTACTCCCACAGGTGAGGATGGAATTGCTTGCAAAAAAATTAATCTTGAACTATTGTTGCTGTGGGCTACATTGTTGAGGGTTACGTAAAGGATTTATTTCGTTTACTAGTTCTCGTAAATTCATTGGTAAAATTATCCCAGTTTTACTAGTTGCCTATTCTGAAAGTTTAATATATGTTCCAGGGGAACATGCTGCCCTGTTACAATAAACAATTTAACACATTAATTAAAACAATTGATATAAAATTTGTCTCCCAAGTCACTTGAATTTGTTTGAAGAGTTCAAGATCAATAATTTCTTGTGTTATCAGGAGTTTTATACAGATGTTGCAGTTAATAAATCGCCTATGTCTGTTGTTTTTGGGGTTTATACTCCGGAAATGAATATGATATGGATTTATTATCAAATTCTCTGGATACCAATTCACAGGGGATTTAAGAGAAACGAAGAAGCAGATGAATTAGCGAAAACAGGACGAGGTAGTAATTGTAATGAATTAATTGTTATGCCAAGTAATTTTAATAAGATAAACAAAAATTTGATTACAAATGGCACCATTACTGGGATAATCAGTTGCAAACTTGGTTTGTACAAAAAGAAGTATGCTTGAGAGGAATAGTTTCCACAATTAATAGAATATGGGTTGGACATAAACTGACTCCTGAGCATAAATTCAGAATAAAAATATCGGACAACCCAAATTGCATTTGTGGCCATGAGATAGGGACCCTTGATCGTATTTTGTTTTGGATGTGATATGCTTCGGAAATTAAACTTCTTGAATCTATTTCAGATAGAAAAAAAATATCTGCTCCGTTTAGTATTAGACAAATTATTATGAAGACAAACAAAAGAGTTCGTGAGATCTTAATATTTTTTTTAAAGAAAAGTAAATATAGCATAAAAAGCATAACAAATCTTCATTACTAATAAGTGAGTCGTCGTTTCGCGTTAGTGTAATGGTCTGTTTAGACCCCAGATCGAGAGGCTCGTCCTGTGTTTCCTAGGTTAGAACTAACAGCGACCGATGTTAAATGTCACCTGTATATCCTTATATGTTGTGATATCCTTTCAACAACACTGAATTGTGAAGTACAAAATTGTGAATTGTACAAAGTTAATGAAGTGTGAAGTACAAAATCGGGGAGAATGAATTTTCTTGGGCATTAAGTTCTTTAAATATCGAGTGTTAGCGTCGGCAATAGACCTTTAAACGAAACAGAAGGCGAAAGTAGTGAATCGGAACTCACCCGTAAGTCTGCATGTGTGCGTAAGCGTACCCAATACGTTCTACTACTCAGATTTATAGTCACAAAGGGAACACCAAAAAAGGTTTTTACCCATATTCTTGTGCTAGTGCATTTTGATATAAGTTTCCCTTTGATTTTATCATAATTTAATACATTTTCCATTACATCCACTTAGAGTCGATGTCATAATGGTCAGTCATTTTGATCCAAATCGTTATACTCGTTGTTTGACTACATAGTAGTCATCTCTTCAAGTTTAGATCATCTCTTCAAGGCATCTTCAAGTTTAGGCGTTGTCATATAATTAGAGTTTACGTTTTGTGGAAATGTCAAAGTAAAATTAAAGTTAATCAAAATTTTTAGTGAACAAACATAAATATTACAGTAAATATATAATAACTAATTGAAGATTTAATGAAAAAGGCGGACGCGGAAGAAAATCCTTTCAATCGTTTTTCAAGAGATAATGCCATTCAGGCATCGTGAATAATAATGATTGTCAAAACCACTAACAAAAACACCAGATTGTCAACTCCAATGTTTTTTTGACAAATTAACATGACTGATTACACGAAAGCGAAACACATAACATTATACTAATATTTTTTATTCTTTCAGTTTTCTTCTTTCCATTTTAAGTTTTTTTCACTATCACATTTGCATATTCAGAACATTCTTCTCACATCAATAAAGAACCGCTGAATAGAATGTGCTTTTTTATATGAGCCTTTTTAAATTATATATTAGAAATAGGAATAGGATCCCCCAATAGGATAAATAGGTGATATTTAACAAAGGTAAAGATCGTCGAAAACACAGGATGATCTTCTCGATCTGAGGTCTCAGCAGACCATTCAGAAACCCGATAGAGACCTCAATTGTTAGTATTAAACTTAGAATGTCAATAAATACAGAAAGGGTAAAAATAACTAGAATTCAGGAAGTCTCATTTATATACGTTAAAATAACAAAACACTGAAAACATTTACCTTTGATATTTACTGCCACCTTGTTATAACTTGTATTTGCATTTTTTTAAGAAAAACAATAAATATTCACATATTCGTTAGGTGAAGAAATTCATCTAATGATTTAATCTTCTGAAAACAACGGACACTCAAAAAATAGATGATTCAAGGTTCCTCTTACTCCACATTCACAGTAAGGAGTATTAGCTATCTTTAATCTAAATTTATGTTCCTGATACAGTGCGTGTCTCATCCTAAGTCTGCTAATAGTAGTACCCGTACCCTTCTTATAAAAACCTGCTTTTATATATCATGGACACTTTCCTACAATAGGACATATACTATAATAATCCTACCAGATTGATTTGGATTGTCCCAGACTACCTACCACTTTTGTACTGCCATTTCTCTAAATTTATTATCGAGGGTAATTGAGTGACTTCAAGATTTATAGTTGGTTCATCATGACCCATCTTTGCCAATTTATTTGTTTTTTCGTGCATTAAAAAACAAATAAATTGGCACATGTGCTCAGGGATACAACAGAGTTTGATAAAACACTCCTTAAGTTCAGCTACACATATTAGATCTCTAATTTATAGTGTGATTTTATGTCCTTTACTATTAACATAGTTTTTTCAATGCTTTCTAACACACTTAAGGAATCTGTGAATATTACAACTAAATTTACTCTGCAGAAGTATGGACGGTAGATGAAAGAGAGAGGATGGAAAGAGTGCAGGTTGGATGTGTGAAAAGGATTCTGGGATTGGATAGAAATACTAGAAATGAGATAGTAATGCAGAAGATTGGAAAATATAAATGTTGGATAAGGGGAGTGAAAAATATAGTGAAGTTTGAGGAGAAGGTATGGAAAGATGAAGGGAGAAGGCTGGTTAAAGAAGTGTACATTGACGGAATGCTGAATGAGGGAAGAATTGGTGGTGTGAATGAATGGATTATAAGTGTAGGAAAAATGTGAATATGAGAATTGAATGGTCGACAGATAGATCCCAGGTAGCACAAATATCCTAAGTATATCACAAACAAGTGCTATACATGTTCTGAATATTCGGTAAATTTCTAGTAGATGCTACGTATATGATATGATAATTTCTTGCCAGAAAGCACATACTAAACATATTTTTTCAGGAACATTCTATGGACATTTTACAGTAATATGCTAAGAATATTCCGAAGGTACATTTTTTTGTCTCTCCTTTAACATACATTCTTCTTGATCTCCTCATGCGCTAGTTTGTTTCTTGCAGACGCTTAACATATTTGGTAAGAGTATGCGGAAACACAATATCGCATTATAAACACTTAGTGCCTAAATAAGTAAACCTTACAAATAATTGGGAATATCCAGTTATAATACTTTAATTAATTTGAGTAAAATTGGTGTAAGTGTTGGTCGTATAATGTGATCAAAATGTAGAGACTTAGCAGTAATAGGGATGAATAAGTTCACCAATAACAGTGAAATGCTGTGTGTTGTCATATATGAGGTAAGTGTTCTCAACACATGTTATATTTTGGTAGAAAAATATAAACATTTTTTTAATAAATATGCTACAATGTTACATGCATTTTATATAAATCTTCTCTCAATGCAATAAACAATTTAGTGAACATATTAAAGTTATTTACTATACTTAGTCCAATAATTCTAAATTCAAATAAAACTTGTTTAGCCTATAAGAATGAATAACTTGACATATTCAGATAGAATGCCTGAATTATCCATGTAATTAATATATATTAATGTACACTCTACGTAAAGTTTACGTAGCGACTTTTCGTTTACGTCGTAAACGAAAAGTACAATTTTGTATTTTGAATGTAAATTTAACATTTATGAAAATAAGATGAATTCTGTTGGATAGATGATTTTGTTGATGGTTGAGTTTATTTACATTACATAGAGTAAATCATTTTGTTCTCAGCCGATTCTCCATTTCTGTTTTTTTTTTCCAAAGAAGTCTTTTAACTTGAACCTATTTGCATATATGAAATTTGCCAATATAACATAGAACACTACCCACCTGTCTCTCTAAGTGAGTCTTGCACTATCTTTAGTTTACTTTATTGTTATCGTGCTAAGTTTCATATTTATGTTAAAAGTCTAAAAAGTGTAAGGGCTATTTAAATGTATTACATAAAATAGTTTATTTAGGAGGGCAAAGGAACCAGATTAACACTGCTCCAAATTTCAGATATTCCCATTTTGCGCTAGTATTTCCACCACTAATTATATAAAGTACACAGAATCAAATTACGTTACCCTTTCCAAAATTAATGGTACTTAACAGATATTTGTACTAGATTTTTATTGAAACAAAATTGCCTATTAGGGTGCTACAAATGTTTAAGAAGTAGATATCATGTAAGAGTCAGTTATAAATATAAATCCATTCAATAAAAATTTTTATTGTTATAATGCATAGTTATAATGCTTAATTGAGGGCGCCAAACATAATAAATTGGCCATTTATAAGTCAATAAAATAATAATTTACTAATACTGAATAACACACAATTGTATTTGAATTATGTATACCACTTAGTAGGTTTTTTCTGTTTTGCTTTGGGCTTTTCGTTTTACGCACAATAACAATGTCGTAAATCTTTGAGGAACAATAAAAAATATTTTACGGTACTTAAAAAAAAAACATTACATTTCTATACACTACCAAGAGAAGGAAATTAAAAAAACATCGTAGATGGATCCGCCACCTCATGTTTTATATACTGAAATTCAGTAGTAGCTGGTATAAATGCTATTTTATTAAGAAATAGTTAATGTCGTTCAGCTTCTTCTACAAATGTTAAATTCTCCCCTTTAAACGAATTCTAATTGACCACTTAATTATATAACTTTTTTCTTGTTTTAGGAAAAGAAGTTACTGAATGGAGTATGACATTTTAATGTCTTTTCAATTTGCGCTGAATGGAGTGTGAAATTTTTAATGTACTTTCAATTTGCGAATATAGTATTTACAATTATTAGTTTTAGTATTTACAATTTAGAATTATAGTACATTTATTTACACCATTTTATTATATTCTGAAATCAACAATATTTTTGAGTAATTTTTAATCAGTTTCCTTATGAACTTTTATGCTTTATGATCCATTAACCTGAAGAAAAAAGTTAAATATTTTAGGTCTCATTTTTTTAACACTTTCACTCACATAAAATTATAATCATAAAATAAGGATTGTTAAGACAATTTAAACCATTTAAGATTTTAAGATCATAAGATTATTTAGATTATGACAATTTTGGTTTTTCAATATTAACCTAAGTTAATTCATTAATAATACTATCTTTCTTGTAATTTATAATAATAAATTCGGAATTATTAACTATAATTTAATAGAATTATTTTGTTTCTTACAAAATGTTTATAAACATGAAAAGGACTTTTAAGTTAGTACTTTCACGTACTTTTTTTGTCGCATTTAGGGAAATATATAAAAATTTTGTACCTTATTAATAATGTATAGCTGTAAACACAAACACAAAGTATTTAAATATTTTTAAGGAAAAGATTTAAATACTTTGTGTTTACAGCTATACATTTTTATTGGAACATTATTTTTTTCTTTTTTATTAAGGTACAAAGTTATGTTAATTTCCCTAAATGCGACAAAAAAAAATTACGTCCAAGTAGTAACGTAAAAGTCTGATATTAAATCAACCATCAAAGTTTATTTAAAGTGAAATACTAATAACTTCTATTCTAAAATTTTATGCTAATTATTTGCTTCTATGCTAATAAATAAATAATTCTTTAAATTATATTGAATTTTTGTGAAATAGAATTTAGTGCATTAAATGGACAGAAGGGCGCGAAAGAAGGAAGAATTATAACTTTAATCATATACTAGGAATATATTTTAAACATTCCTACGATATTCCAGTAATGTTCTGAAGTCATAATATATATGCATAGCACATCGAACGAACATTATTCGCATGTTCAAAATACATGCTTACAGCATGTGCTTAGGACATCAAAAAGTGATCAAAAATAATGTCCAGAGAACATACTTAGCACGAATATCTCACATTCAGGGATGTTCTATGAGCATTCAATATACTTATAATCATATGCCTAGTATATGCTAAGAATAGTTTTGTGTTACCTGGGATGGTTTGACAAGATGATTGAAGGTAGAGAGGTGTTGAGTGAGATATCAAGGAAAAGGTGAGGAATGTGGAAAGGCAAGAGATATGGCAGAATAAATGAAAGCAGGACTAATAGTAAGTATATGAGGATTATGGATAAGGAGGGTATGGCTAAGTATTTAGCAAAGAATTATTGCAAGGTTTAGATCTGGGAATTGGGAGGGAGGAAATAAGTATTGGATGAATAAGAAAGAAATTATGTAGCATCTGTGGGAAGGCAGAAGAAAAATGGATTCGTTTGATAAATAAATGTGAGAGGATTAAATGGAGTGAGAAAGAAAAGGAGCTGGGGGAAAACTGGAGAGTAAGTTTGGGAAAAGGGAAGGGGTTAGATATAATAAAAAGGATTAAATTTAAAAGAAGGTAAATAGGGTAGGTTAGAAATAGGAACAGATAGAATAAAAACAAGGAGGAAATAAGTGAAGGAGAATATGGAAATAGAAATAAGAACAAATCAATGAGGGAGGTGTGAAAGGAGAAAAAAAAGAATTTTTTTTTAATGCGACGCATGTAAGCAATTTAAGCGAGAAGTGTAAGAATAAAAGATGTTAGATGAGTGTGATGGACGTGTATGGGAGAAGTTGTGGAAGAAGGGTCATGTGATAAGGATTGGGGGCAGAGGAAGTGAAAAGAATGGAGAGATGTATCTGGTATGGGGAGATTAGTTAGGGGTAAGGGAAATAGCCTTAACTTCTCACTGAAATGAGAATTGTATTTAGGATTGATTTGTTGTGTTATTATTGTTTTTTGTTTGTTGTTTATTATTTTATTATGTGGTTGTTTTGTTTTTTTTTTTTTTTGATTTAAGCTAATGTAGTAAATGTAGTTTTGAAAATAAGGTAGATGAATTATTTTTATGATAAGTGATTATATTCCAATAAAGGTTGATTTAATTTAATTTATTCTATTAGCCAGAATACATTTAATAGCAGTCAAAATGGCAAACACCTCCACATAGAAAATAGAGGTATTAGAAGGAAGAGAACCCTTGATATTAATATTAAGATCCACGTTATAGGTTCCAAAAGCAGCAGACATCGACTGTAAGTTAACGTAACTATCTGTATAAAATTCCGTATGAGCGAGAAAATGATTAATCTCTAATTCCCAAACTCTGCGAACTGCTCTGCCCCGATTTGGACACCTTAAAAATAATTATAATTTTGACCTGCGAGATGAAGTCTACACTATTGCATAGTGATTTGTTATTGAATTCAATGAAATTCTTTCAATAAATACCCTTCCTAACGGAGAAAGAAGCTCCATGGAGAAAGAAACGTGGTGGAGGGGGATTTCAAGTGGTTCCAATGTGTTTAAGTTAATGATTTCAATATATTTAAGCGTTTATCACAAAGACTACATACTCCACATAAGCCGAAAATAATAACTATTGATCAAACCATAAATCTAAATATTTAAATTTATTTACCCTCGGTACAGCATATTATCATAAAAATTTTGAATCTGATCCAGTATTCTTTTGTTCGTAAAATAACTCATGCACACTTCCTAGTAAAGTAAAGCCCAGGGCCCCAGGCTACTAAGCGTATCCACCAACTAATGAATTATTATAAATATTACTAATAAACTAACCATTATTATAAATATTAAATAATAATGGTAAAAGTACTGACCCCTAAGGCAATCCTAACCAGGAATATCTAAAACTTGCCGTTCCTCTAATATATACTTTTTTCCCAAAGATTAGATGATATATGATTGAAATAACGACTGAGAAATCTTCAGATCACCCATAATATCACATAATATAGACGGATTGACATTATCATATGTTTGTTTGATGTCTTGAAACACAGACGCACAAATGCCTCCCGCTAGAATGGCAGATTTCGTCTTGCAATACAAAACCGATAAGCAATTTAAAGTTCGCTTCCCTTTCCTAAAGCCCATTTGTGGGCCATGAAGTATCCCCTGGTTCTCTATACATTAGTCCGATTTATTTTTAAGATATGCTCAAATATCTTGCGAGGAATCGATAATAACGTGATTGGTCTGTAACTATCCAACAACCCTGGATCAGCCCCCTGTTTAAGGATAGGCACTATATCCGCTTCCAACAAAGATTCCGGAACCTCATGGCCTTGCATTATCAGATTATAAAACTTTAATAGCCAGTCCCAAAAATGACTCAGAAGACCACAATTACAGAGTACACAATTCCAGCCCTGCCGGGAGAAATATCCACCAAACGACTTAGAACTGACTACAGTTCATAATTGCTAATTGAGCAGACGTTCGATTCTCAAGTAATAAAGGCTCACATACCTTGTTGGAAAAAGATTCTTTTTTCTTGGTGAAAGAGAATCCTTAAATCTCTTGAAAGAATTCCACCCTTCACCTAAGCCCGAATCTCTGTTCAAACTTTCACAGAATTTAATAAATTATTCTTTTTTATCTTTATAAGCCTTTCTGGCCACCGCCATACAATGCTTTAAATGTAAATAAGATTCTTACTAGGATTATTTTTATACCTCTTGAACGCTTTGTACCTTTGGGCGATCAATAGTCTACAGTCCGAATTTCACCATTACAGGGAGGTCTAATATTGTTGAAGACTGCTCGAAGTACTAACAACTAAAGCTTCTTCGATAATAGTTAAAAACTTAGAATAATCAACCGAATCTGGAGTTGGAGCCTGATATATCCTTTTTATAAAACGAACACAATGTTTTTTTATAATTCAATCGAGGGGACAAGGAGAGGTGAAGACCCTACAAGGAGGGAGATTGCGAATGCGAAAATTAAATAATGATCGGGAAAGTGATCACTGCCAAAACTATTCTTCAGAATATACCATTTACATAACATAGATACAACAGGAGAAATGTTGACTGAACTCTGATTATGATTGGCTATTGTAATTCTAGCCGTGAGCCATCATTTAGAAGAAAGATATTCGAATCCATTATAAAATTATATAGTGTTAATCTCTTTGTTTAACTCCATAGTTCTTTCAGAAGCACGACTTCTATTTACATGTTATTTTGGAACGTTATTTTTGTTCTTTTGGCGTGACAGTTTGCGCAATACTAGGTCCAGTGATTCGACAATATGCATAGTGTTCACTTAAATAATTTTTGAAATATTTTTATTATTTTCAATATGAATATAAATTGATTCATAATAATTCTGTTTTTATTCTTTTTTTTTTAAATTATTATCTTTGTTACGTGCTCTATTATAAATTAATATTATTTACCGTTATTCATTACATTCAGGTCGAAAATGAGCTTATGCTCGAAACTCGAGTCACTGGAAAATAGTGTCTATTTTTTTATTATAAAATTTTTATATGATTCAATATTTATATGTCTGTAATCATACAAACTTAAAAAATAATAGACAAGTTCTGGAAGATATTTCAAATAGTATGTTATTTGATAGTATGTTATGAAGAAGCTATTTATACATGAACCACAGATAAAATAATTTGACGAGCCTAAATATATAATAGACACTTAGGCATAATAATCGAGCGAATATTAACCTTAGTTTGCCTTGGTAAAATGTGTACGTAATTCTTTTATTTATGTCTAGAAACAGTACTTATTGAATATTTATTATAGATTACATGCAAATATTTGGAACATGCAAATATTTATGAAAATATTTTCCTGTATGTACTTATGCTTGGATGAATCTACTTTATTTTATAGGAAATTATATTACGAAAATAAGTTATATTACATAGAAACTTGGCAACCCTAAGAAGAACGAAGTTCGTAAATATTAGAGAATTTTCGTTAACACGTACAGTCAGCAGCATAATAAATAAAAAATGTAAGTACACTCTGTTACAAAACTATAAGCGTATAGGTTATGGCCATTATTTCCTAAAAAAGGGTTTAACGCATTTTTTTAAATTAATAAATAAAAAGCATTTTTAGTACGAAATAAATATGAATAATACCTTCTTTAAATATTCGTTGGGTACAATATATTCTCCTAGAAAACGTTCCACCTATACACAAATTCTAGTAATTTACGACAAATCAGCTGGTTCTTCTTTATTTCTTATTTATGACGTCTGCTTATTAATGAGTGGGTTGGTTGGCTATTCTGAGAGTTACCAATATATTTCTTCTTCAAATCATTGGGCGTGGAAACCAGTCCTTTTACTCTTTATTAATAGTTTTTAAAAACAGCTTAAACCCTGGCGCTTAAGCATATTGTAAAATCCAAAATCTCCAATCATTTTTTTTACTATTTCCCATGATTTAACATAAAACATTCTTGACAGAGCCATTATTATTTATTATCGGTTTACAAAAGATATAAAAGCCTTTGTGCAAATCGTTAAATATGAAAACATTCCGGATATATAAATAAAGAAAAAATTGATTCAAGCACGTTTTTAAATAAATGATCTTAATTTTTTACGAAAGTGAACTAATATGACTACACGATCATAAACAATACAACATATACATTTTATTGGCAGGACAATTATTGTTCGTTAATAATAACTATTTAATTTTTAAGATTATTAAATTTTTGTTCAACAATAGAACCCCTTATATCTCGAACCGCAACGATCGAAATCTCAAATATTTTTCATTGGAAGTTATTTTATTGACAAAACCAAACGTCCGAAGTACATGAACCTACTGACTATCACGTTCCGGTCAGGGAATAAAAAATGAGCTCGACGTTTCTTGCAAATGTAGTGAGAATAGTTGGCTTGAATTAAAGAGAATTGTCTTCAGAAACCTTCGGGAATGGCATGCGGATATTTCCGTGACTAAACATAAAAGAAAAGTTATTTCTAAGAAATATGATCGAACATTAACTAAACAATTTTTCTGGAAGGAGTCAGGCGTAACTACAGAAAATATATGAAAACTAGAGGAAATAATTACACGAATATGTTTTCTCCTTGTGGAGGGGGCGCATGGCCATTCTGGGGTGGGCCGGGCCCACTCTAGTCCCTCCATAGTTACGTTTACATTAACGAACAATGATTAACTGCGAAGTGTATATACATATACGTGTTTATAGTCGGCCTATTTGACTATATGTATTAACATAGAGCCTCTGCCATCGACGTTGATAGGTAACATATCAGATAATTTCGTATTTACCAACCTTTATTGATTAACTCGTAAAGAGATCTTTATAGTGCATACTAAGCCGCACACACTGGATCCAAGTTTTACATCAGATGTGCATGTTACCTTCCTCCTAAGTAGAAACCAGGGTAGTATATTGGAAGTCTAAACTTTTTCAATTTATTATTAAATTAATTTTTAATAACCTATCAACAGAGATGGCAGAAACACCTATATAACAAATACTTCATGATCTCGATGTATTCGATTAAAAAAAAATTCTTAAGGAATGGCACATTATTAAATCTGAATGATTGAAAAAAACAATATTTCGAAGTAGAAAAGTATTTAATGTGAAGTCAAAAACTGAAGTGATTTTACATATAAATCGAGTACAATTTTTAAGTTATGTTTTACTCAAGCAACACCCCTACTTAATAATTTCCACTATTAATTGAATTGATATCATCAACTCTTCCAGTTACCACAAAGTGAGGCTCGTTTTATTCAATCTTTTCAAAATCATAGTTATTCATCATAAATTTCTTGTTTCACCGGAACTATTTCCACAAAATTTGCTTCGTCCATCAGAAGTTTTTTATTTCTAGCTGAATTAGATGTTTCAACATGTACTCGTTTTTTATTTTGAGTAATCTCTTTTCCCGCATCTTCATGATTATAAATCGTAAAATGCATTTTAGTCCCTTTCTCACGACGCTCATTGTTTGTTAGACATAATTTACAAGGATATAGTTTATTATTAGCATGCTGCTTGTAATGAACTTCTAAATTATTCATCGTGGAATATCTTTCAATGCAAAGTTCACATTGAAACGGTAATTGATCAGAATGTTGTTCATCAAGATGTTCATGTAATTCATCTTTTACCGGATACGTGTTAAAGCAATAATTGCAAAAATGAATATCGCACGTCAATGCATGAAGCTTTAAGTGATAATAAAGGCAACTATTTTGGGGAAAATAATTACTACACAATTCACATTTTACTTTATGATTATTGGGTTCGGATTTTTCCTGAACGAATATTTTCGGTTCTTCATTCGTGGTTTCTGTTGATGTAATTTGATCACAATTTTCTGATTCTGTAGAAATTACATCTAAATATTCTGTGCCTTCAGTGTGTGTCGGAATATTCTTTACTAAAGACGAAACTTTTTTACGTAGATTTGCACTTTTAGATGGTTTTACTTCAGTTTCTTTTTTCGGAATTTCATTTGAATCATCGTAATGCGAAATATGATTCACTTGAACATCTTCTTTTTGTTGATTTACGGGCAACGTTAATAGTTGATTGGGTTCTATCGATTGATTAACTGATGCAACAGTTTGTGAAACATAATGAGTTAAATTTGAGAACTTTTCAAAATCACTTCGGCAATAAGCACATTCAACTAAAATTTCATTATTGTGTTTCGGCGTATGCATATTTAAGTCTAAAATATTGTTAAAACTATCCGGACATATTTCACACTGAAATGGTGACCATTCGGAATGTAAAAGCATATGTCCATTCAAATATTTCATGCATGTAAACTTCTGTAAACAATAGTTACAGTAATACATTTTAGAAAGTTCAGCATGTATCCTTAAATGGTATTCTAAGCAATGTTTCTGTTCGATTATTTTACCACAGATTCGACAATGTTTCCCAATATCATTTCCATGCGTTTTGATATGCTGATTCAGAACAGATTCGTATTTAAATGATTTCTTACATTGACAACATTCATAAATCCTATTGTGAGCGAGTAGGTGTCTATCAAGATTAACTTTTAAGTGAAACACTTTAATGCACATGTTACATTTGAATGTTTTAATATTGAAATGGATTTCTAAGTGTTGTTCAAAATGATATACATTTCTGAATGTTTGATTACATTCACCGCAAAATAATCGCTTCCTATCAAATTTCCTCTCATCTACTTCACTCATTGCTTCCTGAAAATGTAGATTAATTAATTCTACTCCAAATTATATAAAACAAAAAAAACAACTTTTTATGGACAAACAAAATGAATAATAGCAATAACACACAACAATTTATAATTCTTGTATTTATTGATGTACAATTTGTAGAAGGTATCAGTTAATATTTATTGATTATTTGAAATTTGCAATCTGCAGCTGTTTAGTTTTTGAAACACTGAAATTGCTGACTGGTTAGGTTTATTATAATGGCTGGGGTTACCACATACCAGTATTCTATAGAGTTTATATTAAGTCGAACTTTTATCCATATGGAGCAAACAACAGAAAATTTTATAAAACACCTGTATGAGATTCGAAATATCGTATAATTGAAGAAACCCAAAATAACACAATCTAATCTATGAAGCAAACAGAAATAAAAAAAAAACAATTGTCTATGCTAACATAACCTAATTTAAAGCTTTAACATTGAGAAGTACAATTTTATTTTACCATTATATCGATATTAATAAACACACAAGAGTATTGAAGGATATAAAACACAACAAAAAACTAAAGAATATAAATTTGTAAAAATCGCATTTCTTTATATTGAATGAGTTCAAGCTAAATTTGGTTAATTCATAACTGTAAGTTTACTGTTCAGGCATATTTCTACTGCATACGACAGGCCTTTAGACTTTACGTAATAATTAATTTCCTACCTAATGAAATTTTAATTCCTCTAAATCAATATTTAAATAATACAAATATTTCATTATTTCCCATATCCCATTATTTCATTAACCACCTAAATTTTTAAAACGGATATTTATCTTAATTCGCCATTAATCTTGGTTTACCATGGCCAATATCGCTTACAGAGAGAGAGAAGCAAACATCGTTTTACCTATCTAAGAAACATATATTCCTATAAAATATGTACAGTTTGTCAAACTGAGTATAAACACTAAAATCAATCAGAAAACATATAATTCACCATATTGTTGTGCACCAGTTTTGTATTCAATATTCATTGATTCTCTGAACAATATTGGGTTGAAAAACAAAAGTTGGTTAACCTTACTATTCCATCCATATCATTTCTCATAATGTTCTTTCCGGTTTGTTGTTGATTAATCCCTTCACTTGGTGGTTCTTTCTCGTTTAGTTACTACATTTATTGTTGGTTTGGTTGTCGGTTATGTCGTTGATTTTAGTTGTTAATTTAATGAGATTTGCTGCTTGTTGCTTAACCCCCCTTTTGCTCTCGTGTTGTAGTTGTTTACACTCCATTGCTAATTGATCCACAACATTTGGTGGTTGATTCTAGTGCAGTTATTGTATTTATTGTTGGTTTGGTTGTCTGTCCAATTCCATCTTGATTTTACTTGATGGTAATTGTTTGTTAGTAAACTCTCCATTGTTTAGGCGACTGATATTGATCTAATTGTCTGTCTGGTCGTTGACTCTCTTCCAATTAATTGTTAATATCATTAGATTCAATTCTTCGTAGGCCCAATATGGTCACTTAATTCCGCCCCAATAATAATATATCTACTACAAACGCATCCACACAGTTCCCTATTAATTAATAACCTCTATTTTTGGAGATGGCCCAAAAGGGTTGAAACTAGATTGACACCATCTACTAATTGTACTGTAAGTTTAAAATCGCGTAGTATATACATTTCCAATAGACAGAGCTGTTAGAAGTACTAAGAAAAAGTACTCCCAGTAGCCAGTACAAGTAGGCCTATAAATCATTTTTACTTCAAGTAATAAGTACTTTTAAAAGTACTTAGAGTAATAAGTGATTTTTTAAAGTACATTTTACTTAGAGTACATTACTTAAAGTATATTTTAAGTACTTTTTATTTCAATCAAGTAGAAGGACTCAGTATATTTTAGGCAAAGTACTGGGAGTAAAAATATTCAGTACCTACAATGTGAAAGTACTGGAAGTAAACTTTTAAGTAAAAAGGTACTCCATACTTTACTTGCAGTACCTATATTTTTACTACAAGTAGCTCAACTCTGCCAATAGATATCTGATCATGAATTACCATAAAGTAACGCTTGACTCAATCAATCTATTTAAACAGTAAATTATTTTTGTACCATCTGCTAATATCTGAGTGTTAATTAGCAATCCTTGATAATGTTTATTATAGCTACATTTTCATGTACTGATATCTGATACTAACCAATAACTGTTATATTTGATATTGAGTAACAGCTACAGTGCTTTTAAAATAACCAGTCATTAGTGACAGTTATCGTTACATCACAATTGTTCTAATTTGTAACGCAAGGTATTTTTTTATTACGTAAATTGTTTGTTTAATAACATATCATATGAAAAGTCATAAGAAAGTATCTCATTAGATATAGTGTAACATATCTCATTAGTAAAAGTACAAATCTAGAAGTTAAAAATTTTAAAACTTGTGCAAATCAATTTTAAAATGGTTCCTGTAAATTATTATCTATCTTTTATTGCTTTTATATCTATAAGAAATATTTAAGATCAATTCACAAATCAGATAAAAAGATCAATTCATAAATCTTTTTATCTCTAGAATACACTAGCAAATTTTGCAAGCAAAAAGAATTCTTCTTCGAAATTCCAGGTTTGAATGGATTTCAAACAGAAGCTTGACCTTACTGTCGCACAAAAAAATTTTTTTTAATCATTATTTAATAATGATTAAAATTATTGACTGATAACAAATATATTATTTTCGAATATGAATTTAATTTCAATAGCATTAAATATAATAGTCATAGATGGCGCCAGCAATCACGGAAGTGGAATGTTGACTATGTGTAGTTTGCCCCTTAAAATTGAGGCAGAGCAAGAGGGGCATATTTCGGTATTTCTCATTCTCTCCCTCTCCCTCTTCTCTCTCTCTCTCTCTTGTACTCATGTATGTCAAACTGTTAACGATATTCAACTTTGCGTATTTACATTATTTAAATATTTTACAGTACATGCTGATTAATTCATCTCATATATTTATAGCTCTAACCATAGTGGTAAATTGCTATGCCTTTGGTTGTATAAATTTCCACGGTGAGCAGATTAATATATATTTTCATAGGTAGGTTACAATGTAGGCGTTAAAATAAAGTTAAGATACATGTTTTATCCATAATTTTTATATGTACTTATTTCTTAAAGTTTTCTGTTCTTTGTAAATTTGCAGTGATAATTTTTTATTAGTGGATTATATGGGAGATACAACAGTACGGTTAAAGCCATCAGCTGTTCCCAGTATCTTTAACTTTCTGTTGTATTTACAAAAGCAATACACAAAACTAATGAAAATAATTAGTCAAAGAACAGACGAAGAACAAACTAGTCAAAGAAGAAATAAATAAAATTACTTTACTTAAGTAACTTATAAATATATACAAACTAAATCTTCTGATAAATATATTTAATGTACTAATATCAAGCAATAATTATTATGTTTGGATTGATGTGTTTGTAAGTTATTTTTTCCTATATTTAGTATCCATTCCAATTGGGTAGCACATAGTTCAATGCGCTTGTCACAAACGTTCAAACTACTCCTCTCGGGTGGTGTAAGAGGTAAACGTTTGGAATTTCTTGCAGACTTGCAGCTTGAGCATGATCTACATCCACTTCAATGATTCTTGTATCTTCTAACATAGTGATAATTTCATAGGTTAGATTTTAAATACAAAAATAATTACAATTATTAATAATGTTATCATTACTAAGATCAAATAATGTCAGGTGGTTGGATCAGCCAAAGATACTTTGTACCAGGATATTGTCGAATAAAGTGGCCGTTAAAGAAGAACCTAAAGCGAAAAAAGATGAATCACTAAATATTTTTGAAAGAATAAGTAAAATTTCTCCGAAAGTTGTGAAGAAAAAACCCCAAAGACCTCCATTCGTGAAAAATTTCCTTTTAGGAAAATTTGACAATGATTTGTTGGCTTATCCAGAAGTTTTGGATAATAATCAATTTGAACAATTAAATAGTGACTTAAAACCCATACATGAATATTTAGGGGAATATACTTTAGATAATACGGAATATAAACAATATTTCAATCATTTGAAACAGCTAAACGTGTCTGGATTACAGGCATCGCAGTTAATCGGAGGTCGTGAATGGAATGTAACTGAAATGTGTAGATTTAATGAAATATTAGCCGAAAATAATTGCAATTATGGGTTAATTGATAATGAACAGTTAGGAATTCAATGTTTATTAAAATTTGGTTCCGAGCATTTGAAGAAAAACTATTGCGAAAGTTTAGTTAGCGGTGAAAGTTTGGTTGCGTTTTGTTTTCCCGATTTTGCTGGAAAAATTGAAGATAATATTATAAGAATGGAACTTGATGCTAATAAAAAATGTTGGGTAAGAATTGATCATATTTTTCTAATTTTATATTTAACTTTGAGTAGTGATAAAATTGGGTTTACATATATGCATCTTATCTCGCTCACTCGAAAGTTTGCTTAGATTTGTAGAAAGTTCTCGAATAGAAATAAAATATTTTTCAAAAGAGCTTAACATAGGTCTTAGAAATACGTATGGGGGTTACAAAATGTGCTTGTGCAACTTAAATAGTACAATAAACTATATGCAAGTAGAATATAAGAAAATGCAAAAAAAAACAAACAATAAATAAGCATTATTTTGAAAATTTAAGATAATGTTCAAATAACAAAATAGCATATAACATATGATGCACAAGATCAGAATAACATATGACTCAAACACATAAGGTTCATATCACATAAGAATACACTACACGTAATTTAAGTGACTCATCCTTCGATTACAATAATTTAAGCCATCCGTACAAAGGAATAATATAAAATGCATATACTTGTACAGTAAAAGAATCACGAAAAGTAAAAATAATATAGATTAACGTTCACTACACTTAATTGACGTATATGCTGTTCAAATTTGATTTAAATATCTAACAACAGAAATAACTTCAAACACATGAATTGAATATGCATTTACATGAAAGATAGAAAGATATTACATATTGATTACATATATTGACTGCACATATTGACTACATATTGATTTCACATATTTACTGCACGCATTGACGTACATGCTACTCAAAGTTGATTTAAACATGTACCAAAGAAATAAGTTTAATTACATGCGTTTATATGTTATATATCACGTATTGACGGATAACCTGTTAAAAATGTTCGGTTTAAAGATAAGCACAATAATGATTATTTACAGCCAACTAGCTTCTTAATATATTCCCTCTGAAAATGACCTTTGAGAAATTAGCTTCGGTAAACAAAGTGGTTTATTAAAAAGTAGAAAAAAAAAAATAAAGAAAAATATCATCATTTAGTGTTAGAGGAATAGCGTATTAAAAAATATTGTAGCGTAATTAGTTATATCATTTATCGTTGAGAAATGAATGTCATAGTTGTCGCTGATCATATTAAATGACCGGCACATATTACGTATAGGCGAATTTAGACCCAGATTTGTTCTACTAAACATGAAATAAAAAGTAGGCTGGTAACGAGCTGTAAGACGGGGAATGTTATAATTGATGTAAGACAATAACTCCATGGAATCTATATTATTATTTAGCAGATTGAAAAGAAAATTTATATTGCACACAATTCTACGGGTTTCTAATAAGGTGTAGGTGATACACCATGGGACTTTAAGTAAATAAATTTCACGAATCTTCGCTGAATTCACTCTAGCATTTTTTTTTGGTTTCCATATAATGTGGATGCCATACAACTTAGCAATATTCTAATATGGACCTAACTAAGGCAAAATACAATATCTTGAGAGGCAAAACATTAAAATTTCTGCAGTTTCGTATAGCAAAACCAGAGTTCTTAGCGCAATATTTGTTTTCAACTTAATGTGTTCATTAAAATTTAGCTTTGTATCAAGTAGAACGCCCAGGTCCTTTATTGTGTAGCGTCTGTATTAAAAACTCTATGTATTTAATACGTTTACAACCAAAGCCTCCAGCCGGTGATAGATGACAGTTTATACAGCTATGAAGATTGAACTTAACATGTTTCGGGAAAACAATTACCCCTTCTTCAGAAGAACTTTAAATTGTCTTTATGCCACTGTGACAAAATTAATGTTTTACATTTTGGTTTTTGTAAATTTTTTATTCTATGTTATAAAATGTAATAATTTGCAATATACATTTTCCAATTTTAGTAGCAAAAGCTACTGAGATGTTTCAGAAATTTTAACTATTTCATTTTACAATAATTTGTGTACACCATGTTTGAAACCGTACTATGTACGGTTGAATTTATTTATAGGTTTCTCTGATGAGTTCTGTCCTTGTTCTGTTGATTTCACTGCCCCTATTAATCCAAGCGCCACTAACATACGGAATAATTTTATGTTCATACCTTTTGAGTGACTTCGTTCTTGGAATAAAATAAATCCATTCACCACACATGCATCAAGAAAATAAAAGAATATGCGATGCGACAAACTCTTCAGCGTATCAAATCGATCAACATAGCCGATGTGGGCTTTGTATTGATTGACAATTTTAGGACAAGGGTCGTCTTCTCTAGAACTACTGTTCTTTCTTCTGCAATCAGTCTCCACTATCGTAGGATCAAGATAGTTTCCCAAAAAGGCACACTTGGATTATCCTTCCACTTTATAGCTACTTATTCATCCGTTGAAATCCGTTAATCCAATTACTCCTCTTTTAATAATAATAATAATAATAATAGAACCTTTATTGGCATAGTATTTACAATAAGTAAATCAATATATAATTCAATATTTACATAACACCATAATCAACTCATAAATCAAATCAATTAAACTTAAACCTAAC
>WYDF02271432.1:0-18008 GCA_009867245.2 Adranes taylori | reverse complement strand
TCCATCTCGGGGCAGCCGTTACAACTAACACTCTTTCGCGCCAAAACATCGCTACTGCGGAGACGATCGACGCGCGCGTTTTTTTTTTCTTATTTACCTGTTCTTATATTATACGTAAAATATTAAGTTTGTTTTTTATCAGTTATATACATAGTAAGTTACTACTCTATGATAATTAGAAATTGTATTTTATTCGTAGGAATGCGAGTTTTGAATTTATTAATTTATATAAATAAAAAAAATGAAATAATTATGCTTGTGTTTTTTTTTTAGTTATTGTCTCCGGGCGAGACCCAGGTCTGAGGTGGCAAGTCTACATGGAGGACGATGGGTCACCTTATGAAATACAACCACAAAGTTTATGAAATTCAAACGTCCCAACAACGCGTTCTTCTAAAAATATTGCAATGAGACTAATTTCATTAGATACAAATTAAAATGCAGTTGTTGTATCAAAAAATGTAGGCCCGTCATAACATTGAATTTTTAGGAAAACTAAAAATGGCTGAGTTCCGCTTAATAAAGGAATATTTTTTGTGTATTAAAATAGTTTTTTATTCGTTTTCCATTTTAATCTTATGATTACAACAGTAGATTTTACGTATTACAGCAGTAACTGTATATAATAAAATAATAGATTTATCACTCAGAAAAATAAAATTGTTAATCGACAATAAGTAAACTCTTATGCTTTAGTAATTTACTTCTGATAGCAGTCTTGTACTCACATTCAGATCAATGAAATGGACTTTCACCATTGTGTAAGCGTTTATGAGTAATTAAACTACTTTTGGCAGAAGTCTTATAATCGCATGCGGAACATTGAAACCATTTATCATCAGCATCTTGAAATTTATGACGTACTAAATTCCTCTTCGTAGTAGTTTTGTAGTCACATTCAACACAATGAAACGGTTTGTTTCCCGTGTGTAGGAGTTTATGATTTTTCAAATTAACCTTTTGGGTAGTCTTATAGATATATATTGAACAGTGGAACGGTTTATTTCCAGTATGAACGAGATTATGCGAGATTAAATTACCTCTATAAGCAGACTATAACTCGCAGAAGGAACAATGAAATAATTTATCCGTTTATAGCTTACTAAGCTACTCTAATCAGATGTCCTTTACTCGCATTCTGAACAATGATATGGTTTACTAACGCTATGTAAACATTTATGTTTTATCAAATTACAGGGTCGTGAAAGTTTTATACTCGCACGAGGAACAGTGCAATGGTTTATCTTCTGCTTGTTGACATTTATTAAGGTGATCAACCGTCCTCCTTTTGGAAGTTATGTTCTCCCTCAAAAAGTGTCCTTGTAGGTATCCCCCTTTTCGATATGTAAAAACTAATTTATAAATCTCTAAGTATTTAATAGAATTTTTTTAATGATGGAAAACCACCGTTATATGTTTAATTGTTTAGTAGGTTCTGTAAGTTGAATCTGGCGCGAGAATTAATAACCAATGGGATTGCTTCTTGAAATCTTCTATGCTATATCAAGTATGGTTTACGAACACGCATCTAGTCTCTATATCTATATATTTTTTATTCTAAGCTTACGTCTAACATATAGTTTTATCGCACCATAGCCAGCAGGAAGGATGCCAAATAATTTTGCCAACGCTTCGTCGATTAAGTAGTGCGTGGATTTTTATAGTGTGTACCAATCCGCATACTCAGGACCGACGTTTTACATCTGCTCCTATAGATGTGCATGATGAGTCACTGTTCCTTTCCTAAGTAACCTTGGGTCTCCCGCCAAGCTGTGGGTTGAACCGCAGATCTCTGAGTTTGTAGCGATGCATCTTACCAATATGCTGAGGAAGTGTGCAGCTGTTATGAAAAGTCAATTGGAATAACTTCATAAGCTTGCACACCCGATATTAATTTTATTTAAGATGTTATTACGGGTATATTAGTAGGGTATTACTTACATCTCTTAGATTTAAGTAAGACCCTACTCTTCTGTGGATCATCTATTTGAAATAAATAAAGATCCCAAGAAGAGAATACATTAGAATCCCAAGAAGAGAATACATCTAATATCAATAAAATACTATGGAAATATGTAATTAGTGAGCAGTTTGTTTGAAATGTAGTAATTTGTGTTTGAAATGTAGCGATGTATATATAGCGCTACTAGCGAACACCGTTACAAGTGATAACGTTCTTTTATCATCCTTTAGGCGAGGAGTGCAAGTTCAGGGGATTCCCCGTATAGTACAAATTTTTTAATATAATGTACAGCCTAGTATTAAAAAATTTATAAGGTTACTCAAATTATTAGGAAGTCAACAAATAAATATAAGTAACACTGAGCACCACTGAGCATTTGTGAAACACTAAGCTAGACGATTTCGGTTACTGTTGATTAAGAAATTGAAAACTCCACCTTATCTTAATGGAATGAAGCTGTTGAGCGATGCTCTATAAAAATAAAGTCATTAAACACAAAATGTTCCTTATTAAACAAATATTTAGTTTATAAATCCTTGCAGACTTGAAAGAAACGAGTGCAATGCAACAGTGTATATAAATTTAAATACAAGCGCTAACCATCATTCACGCACTACTCTCTCTTTCAATGATCTTGATCATGATGATGATGATGATGATGAAGAAAAGCTCTAAATAGACAAGATATAAAAATAAATTAGAAAAGGAGAGTGTGAATAAGCGATAGCTAATGCTGATCGCGTTCGCGTGTAGCAGAAGTTCGGTCGCTCGGTCAATCATAGACCAACAACCTTGAAAAGAAAAGACCTAAGTTGAACATACGCCGTGCAGCAAGCAATGCACTAACATCGTCATACATTGCATTACATGCACGGAATATTAACAATTCGTGCATTACACAGTTCTGCCAAAAACTTTTAAATGTTGTGGTACAGTTATAAATCGTCATGCTTAGGCTCAATCGTTTCTTTTTATAACACTAAATTTGCTACGACATTTAACGCGTAAAGACGTAAGGCGTAAAGAATGATTTGAGGAAAACTTTCGTGTCGTTAAAAAAGAGAGACATAAAAATGCAATAACTGTGAATTGGTTATTTGAAAAATGATATATACCTAAATGTTTTAAGTAATAGGTACGCAATACCAACGAGGAAAGTAACATCAAAATTTGATTGCAACAAATGTCTTAAAAAAGCGGCTAATTCAAGATATATCGACCATTTTACCCATTGTTATAAGGGATCATCAGCACCTGCTTTATTAGGAACATCACTGTCGCAATATTGTAACACACAACAATGAAGTATTAATATCCCTATCCTATGAATACTAATCGTTTGATATCCCTAACATAGGCATATTAATGGCTTGATTGTTAAGTCTGTTTTCGTTTTACTTGAATGTCTCGATTATTGACATATTCAATGATGCGTTATTTTACCTAATTCTCACTTAGAGTGCAGTAATATTGCTATCAAAATTTTATTGTTTTCTCTATCCTAGAAATATTAATGGCTTGATTATTAAGTCTGTTTTCGTTGTACTTAAAGTTTCGATTCTTAATATCGTCAGTGATGCCCTATTTCCCCGATTTTTCATTTAGAGTACTGTAATACCGATATCTACAATTAAAATTAAAAACATCAATTTCCAATATCATCTCATGCTGGATGCATCAAGACATTAATATCCGTATCTTAGAAGTATTGATGGCTTGATTGTTACATCTATCTTCGTTGTACTTAATGTTTCGATTCTTGAGGTGGTCAATGATGCCTTATTTCAGCTACTTCTCTTTAGAACAGAGATATTATTGGCTTGATTGTTGTTAAGTCTCTTTTCGTTGTACCTAACATCTCGATTGTTCAGTTTGGCCAATGATACCTTATTTTACCTATTTCTCATTTAGGGTGCTGAATACGATATCTACAATTTATAATAATTAAAAACATCAATTTCTAGTATCATCTCATACACATGTAATGCTGGTTGCATTCATAAATAAATAATTCATAAGACGAATTTCCATTTCTACCAAATAGTCGACTAGTCGTAGTCTTTCTAGTCATAGTCGGAGGCAACAGAGCCTTAGTCTTTCAGATATTGCAACATTGATGCTCCTTATATTAAAAGTGCTGATAATTCCCTATAATAATAGGTGAAATGGGCCGTACATCTTGAACTAGCCGCTATTTTAGACATTTGTTGCTATTAAATTGTGATGTTAGTTTCCTGTTCAGTATTGCGTGCTGTGACAGACTCCCTCGCGACGATTCTAATGGGGAGCCTTAGCGACTGTCACTGATGGCGCAAACAAATACCTTATTAATAACGGAATATTAACATCCTCGGATGTAAGAAATATCGGGCGTCAGGTCAGTTTAACGTGAGATCAACACTTGATCTTGTTGTTCTTCGATCCTCAGTGGCTTACTGAGGCCAGATGTCACTTCTAGACTTGCTAGTTGTCCAGGTGTCCGAGATCTTGTGGGCAGCTGAAATACACTTACTACTAATGAGTGAAATAGCATTAATGGTTTGACAAAACCGTCCATTGGTCTACAGATAATATAAAGAGAGAAAAAAATATTAATGTATAATTAAGTGACAATAATAAATAAAGAATAAATGTTAAATTAAATTGATAACGCAACAATGGCGGCTCAATATGGCGGCTCAAAATTATCATCATCAAAACAATATAGCCTAGCTGTTTATGTAAAACAGTACAAACAATCAAGAGCGGTACACATAAAGCAATTCAAAGGTGGGGTGACAAAATAATAAAACAGTAACAATACGGAAAGCATATACAAACTGTCAATAATACACTCGGGAAGGCGTTGGGAGGCAAATCTAACTATCCTGTTACGGACGGTGGGTACGTTATAAACACTGGAGATCACTAAAGCTGCACAATATCTCGTAATACGCCTATGTAATTCTAGCATAAATTGGAATTATATACCCAGGCAACGCTTCGTAATACGTCTACGTTGCTGTAATAGAGTGACTAACACCAATGTAAGCAAAAGCCAATCACTCTAGTGTTCTTGCCGACATGCAACACCTCGGAATCCGTTGATGTTGCTGTTGTTAGGTGACTAAAACTAGCGTAAACCGGAATCATACACTTACGTCGACGTAACACATCAATGTTTCTTTAATAGAGTGTCTAACCCCAAAGCAAGCCAAAATAATATACTTTATTGATGGTACGTAAGCTCTAATTATACACTGTATTGAGGGTAATACGTTGATGGTACTATAGTCGGGTGGTCAAGACCAGCATAAGCCAGTGTCATACACTTTATCGTAGGGATGTAAGGAATCACTTTATAATGCCTCGTAGTTCATCGACGTCACTTTTCGTTGAGTTTAATGTAGGTTGGCGAAGGGATAAGAAAAGAAATAAAGCTTTCAACATACATACAAGTCAATCAAGCAATATATGGTATAGAAAATCGCTCACCCAATGTGTTACTATCTCGGCCACTGTCGCTTTGCTTGTTAGTACGGCATGGCTGGCTTGGCTTGGCTCCTAGACGGCTTTTCTTTAAGTTTACCAAATTGGAACTAAATCATTATGCCAAAAATCTCGCTATTTATAGATGGGAGCGCTCGCTCTAGTTTCACTCCATTGTACGGGTTATACGGAGTCCTTTGCTTATTATTTTACGACACCTATGGTTCCGCCTTTGTTTCAGCGTATCCATAGTAGTTTACACACAACCATGCAGTACGGTATAAGATGTATGCAACAGCAAGCTGTAGCCATGCGAATCAGCATAATTCGAGGCGTTATCTCTACTCTATTATGCCCGTTGTTCTGCACGCACGTACGTTCATACAACACATGTCCACACATACACAGCACGGCATAGCAAGGCGAGTGACAGTCTATCTCCCTCTGTTGCATGTAATATATGTGTGCGCGAGAACGTGGCGGCTTAGTGACTTTATAATTTACAAATAATACATGCATTCAAGTTCATTTCTAATTCAGGGTTCCCAAATGTTATTTATGTAATTGATTTTATTTATTTATTTATTATGAAAAATTATGTAATTTGATGGATACTTTAAGCTGCTCAGTAACGCGCTTCGTAACAGTACCTATTACTTTAAATAAGATCTTGTACTTAGTAAGCATTATAAGAAATAGCATTATTTATCATTATATCAATAAATGTGTTTTAGTAAATGGTGTTTTTTCTTACTACGCTCAGCGAAATGATATATCAGCTCTCCTATATCACAATTATTGTTGCAGGTTAGTGCTAAATGCGTAATACATATCCTTTCATTTAGGAAAAATGATTTCATTGAGGAGTCATCAGGGTAACAATATTTCTAATTAAGATTTTCTCTAATTTATAAATTATGCTCATTAGACTTCTACCGAGTTTTTAAGCTATTTTTTGCATCGATTTTGTGTACAATAAAGCACAATTTTGTATTTCCAAATTTTCAATATACAAACATTTTTGTACAAAATAGAAAGCGTCCAAAGTTTTTGCATCCAAGTTTTTATAGTTATTTAGAGTTAATAATAAATAAAAGTCTTTTCTTCACAGAAGGGGATTATTTTCAACTGGTTTCAAATAGTTTAGCTATTCATCATCAGGCCTTTAAACTGTAATCTAATTATTTTGCTGTAATTTACATGTTATGTAACATGTCTCTATTGATAGCATGTTAAAATACTGGAACAGGTGTAGACGGCTATGCGAAATATTGAGAAATAATAGAGTTATATGTGAATGTTAAGAGATATTTGAGATAATGTGTAGAGTACTTACTTGTTCTTATTTTGTCATTAACAAATATATTTCAGTTTAGCTCATTTAAATTCCTAGTGTGAAATACTAATGGTAAATTTTCAGTAATAGAACCTAAGCTACGTTGCAATCAAAGCTTACAAATAATACCTACATTTAGGAAGATTCGGATCTGCCGTGTAATACAAAAATTGTTTTGTTTACAGTTATTTACCTTGTTACGCTGAGACAAGAATATCGCTCAGGATCTGATAAGTGGGGAGTCCACAGAGTGGGCGATTATTGGCCGGGCAATTCAACTGGTAATGTGTTTGAATTACGATACATTTAATAAATGTAAATTATAATTAAACAAATATAATATATGTATTGGGTGTCTGCTTTATATATTTTGTGAATAGTAAATGAGTAATTTAAACATGACAACATGGCGCACTGAAGAAATCTTTTTTCAACCTTCATCACGTCACAAAAAAAGAAAACAACTAGCATAGTGGTTCCATTTAATGACCAATATAGTGGCCTAGTGTGGTGTCAACCTAGATGATTGTGATGACCATCATGGCGATGGTGACCATTGCATTGGCCCATTATGTAGGGGGCCTTTAGAAATAGTGGATTAAAATTAAACGTAGTAATGTTCCGTCATGTAGGCTGAGTTTTAACAGTGATTGTTATTTTATTTCTCGTTTTCTTGCAAATAAGATCTGTTAGTTTACAGTTATTATGAGGAAAGAGGCGTTCCGGTGTAGTACCTTAAAGTACTTTTTTTACTAATAAAAAATTGAATATTTTTACAAAATCCTTTGTTGAAGGTTACAATAGTATTAAGTATATGCTATATTGATTAGTCGTTCTAGCGTAGGAATTCGTTTACGTAATTATTAGCCGAAGTTATATAGTACATTCTGGGCTGGGTGTACTTCTTTTTGATTTGTCGCCTCTAAAGAACTTTAAGCCAAAAGAACTTTAGGCTAATTAAGTAATTAGTAAATTTTAAATAGTCGTAATATCTTACTAAAAGACAAATTCATTTTAATAATCAGTTGTGAGAAACGTGGGATTGAAAGTTCATTTTGGGTGCTAGAACAGCGATTCTTTTGATTCGGTACTTTTAATTTGTTGCTTAAATGGCGTCGGATCTAAGTTCGCCATTTTCTGTGTTTTAAATAGGGCACTTTAGAGTGTGCTTTTTAGAGTCTAATTGAGTGATTGTATGGTCATTCAGCTCTAGTCTGATGGGTAATCTTTTGAGCCTATGAACGATCTTATTTTTCTTTAATTTGGAGATTCCTCCGCCACATGGAACTTGGTCGTTTGTATTGCTGAAATATGGGGCCAAGCTAAGCTTCTATCTGCAATAGAGTTGAGGCTGCAGAAAGTGGTGGTGGTTCCTAAGAAATCACGGCCGTAAGATGAAGATCAGGTGCATTTCCTGGAATTAGCTAGTGAATTTCAGTGGTGCATTTCAGAGGATTTGTTACCTATCTTTGTTGACATCCTTTAGAGCTTGTCATATTAATTAGTCTTTTTTATTTATCATCACTTAGTCAGCGTCATACGCACAAATTGTAAATCAACTTTAGTTTGTACATTATGGTCAGTCTATTTTATGCTGTAAAAGGGGACAAGCCAGTATTTACAGTTCAAGGGAAGAAATTATCTTGAATTTGACAGGGAACTGATATTTCATTTATTAAGATATTTGAGTTTAATATTACATAAATTTCATTTGTTATTTATTGAGGTAATTCCTATATACAAGTTTTAGACAGTCGGGCTTAATTAGTCGACCGCAATAGAAATAGTTACGTTGAATTTTGCATTCCCTTGGAAGCCAATTTTTTTACTTGATTTTTGAAAACTACATTTTGGTATAAACAAACATGTTTTTGTTAAAAAGGGTATCGACTGGTTCAGCCTGACTCTTCCATATTTTTTGCAATATAATAAATAGATCTATCCTTAAGGTATTAGTGATTGTGATATTGCCAATTTTTATAAGAACATTTTAGTCTGTGATAATAATTACCGACGATCCAAATTGTTATGTGTCATAAGGAATTCCTTGTTCTTTCTATTGTTATTTTTGTGTTTTACGGTAACCAATTTTAATTTGTTTGAATGATAGTTTTTTTTTAAATAGGTGTGAAGTATTTATTTAATTATTACGTTGTGATATAATTCTGAGACAGATATACCTTTTTAATAAATTGTGGTTGTCTTATTACCTGAAGATTTTTTTTTATATGCACAACCTGTGAATCTTATCTGTAGGGTAGACTGGGTATGGTTAAAACAAAGGACGATTGAAACAGAGTTAATATCTCTCGAACCGTGTGTGATAAGGTCAGGTGTGCTAGAGCCGAACGAAGCGGACAGCAATGTCGAACACAAAGTTCAGTGTCGCTCACAGAGGGCAACAGTTGCTCTCAGTTTCTATGAACGGTGACAATAATGCTAGAGCAACTGTTGCTCTCTGTGAGCGACACTGAACTTTGTGTTCGACATTGCTGTCCGCTTCGTTCGAGTCTAGCACACCTGACCTTATCACACACGGTTCGAGAGATATTAACTCTGTTTCAATCGTCCTTTGTTTTAACCATACCCAGTCTACCCTACAGATAAGATTCACAGGTTGTGCATATAAAAAAAATCTTCAGGTAATAAGACAACCACAATTTATTAAAAAGATATATCTGTCTCAGAATTATAGGAGGCTGTATTGTGTTTTAATAAACAAAAGCAAGTATTTTTGTAATTATTATGCTTTTATTAAAGTAAGAGTATAGGTTATTTTTTCTGTTCGAAATGAAGCTTGTAGATTATGATAGCGTGATTAGTTTTAATATGAAATTATTGTCACCGTTCATAGAAACTGTTCAGTACTCAATTGTGGGGATGGGGACGATTTAAACATTTTTTGTGGGTACGATTTAAACAATATGTTTATTTAAGTACCTTTTCTAGATGGCAACTGTACGTGCCAGAAAAACTTCGATAGGGCAGATTGATTTATCAAGATACATAGACGCAATGAGGAGGTAAAAGCAGGAGATTCTTTGCGGAAGGCGGCAGAGAATCATGGAGTGAATCACTATTCGCTTCTAAGATATATACGAAAGCGAGGTGCATCCGGCACGAAACAAATCAAAACATGCGGTATAAAGCACACAACCGCGTTTTTAATGAAGAGCAATAGCGAGAGCTTTCTAAATATTTGCGTCGATAGCAGATACATATTTCGGCCTATCTAAGAAGGACGTAAGAAAATTGGCATACGACCTAACCATCATGTATAACTTATCACGACCTCGAACTAGGGATCACAACGAGATGTCTGGTGAAGAATGTTTTGGATGTTTATGAAAAGAAACCATGAACTGTCCCGCAGTGCAAGCTACAAGCTTTTCAAGGGCTAGTAGCTTTAACAAAACCAACGTAGACGCTTTCTATGACAACTTGACCTTTGTAATCGACTATTATAAGTTTGAGCCACAAGATATATATATATATATATATATATATATATATAACTGATGAAACAGGTATACGACAGTCCAACAGCCAGACAGAGTGGGGTAGCTAAACGTGGTGCTCGTCAAGTAGGGAGAAAGGGGTAATGCCACTGGGATTATAATTCCTCCAATCTCTGTCTTCCCGCGAGTATGTTACCAAGACCATTTTATCAGGGATGAACCAGTAGGATCTGTTAGAACTGCAAACGCTTCTGGCTGAATGCAGGATGAAACATTTATACAATTCCTGGAATACTTCAAGAAACATACAAGTGTTACTTGTGATCAATAACCACTCATCATATATTCATATCAACGTATTGGACTTTTGCAAGAAAAAGGGCATTGTCATACTATCTTTCTCTCCACACTGCTCCAACCGCTTGATTAATCTGTGTACGGCCCTTTGAAGAAAAGCTGTAAATTTAACCTGCGATGCATGGATGCAAAGACACCCAGGAAAGATAATGTCAATTTATGACATTCCAGGAATTGTAGTGTATTCTATGCCACTTGCTCTTACACAATCAAACATTCTAGCTGGCTTTCGCAAAATTGGAATTTATCCATATAATCAGGATTTATTTACTGTGCTCGATTTTGTTCCTGTATTAGTGACAGATAGACCAAATCCCGAAAATTCAACAAAGGTAGAGGTTGTTCCTATTCGAAATATTAGCACACCAAAAAGGCAGCGTCAACACTATCGCCTTTTAACTAACGAACCAGCAGTAGAGTTGGTGGAGCCCTCTAATGTACATGCAGCTCTTGTTACTCAACAATAGGCTATGAATATACGATAGCGTTTACTAGTCGTAGAAACTGAACAAAAAACATTATTCTAGGTACGGAAACTTTGACTACACCACTCAGACATGACAGCAGTGTTTGACTACACCACTCAACCAATTCCTCCGTTGACACCTGGAGCTGAAAATGTAGCGTCTCCTAGTGCTCCACTTGTATTTACGCCGGAAGCAGTACGACCATTAATGAAAGCTCCTCCGAGGATAACAAACAGAGGGCGGAAAACAAGGAAAACAAGGAAAACAGACTAAAAGATATACAACAAAAAGGAAGAAGACTTATAAACAACAGGAATCATCATCAGAAGATAGGAGTGCTTCTGCCTTGTTTGTATGTCACAGTATTCAGAGAGTAGACCTGAAGATAAATGGATACAAAACACAAATTGTAAACAACACACAAATTGGTGGGTTCATTAGGAGTGCAGAGAAGGTGGCCTTAGCCATGTTTGTCACAATTGTGACTCTGATTATTCTTAATATTGAGATAAATAATAAATAAAACATGTTATAATATTATATTTCGAAATGTTTTCATGTGTTTCAACTGACCTTAATCACTGTTTTAACTGCTGAAATTTGAAACAAATCAGATTTTTTTAATTTGATCTTATACTAAAAATTAAATACCGGGTACTCAAGTGATACTGCCAGACACACGCTATAGATAGAAAGACGCTGTTGTAGTTAACATATCTCATCATCGCTCGGATTATTAATGGCAATACTAAGAGCGATATAAGCTTAATTGTTTCAACTGCACCCAGCCTATCCTACTTAGGCACTGGTGTTCAAATGGGTACGTGTTATTGAGCTCTTGTTATCTGGGGATATTACACCTTCTCAAATTCTACGCTGATCTCCATCGGACTCGCGACTAGTCAGGGCAAATCAATCTCAGAGGATGTAAGGGCTGGTTATCGTGAAAAGAAGCAGCCAACATCATTACAGTTAAAAAGTAATGTTTAACAAAATGATGCTGAACAATTTGAGAAGAGAAAAAGCCATATCTCAATATAAGAGGTTTTTCAATTTCTGCATTATATATAAAGAATGTTGTAATATTTATTTGTGATAATTATTTGCTATGGATTTAAACTTAATATAATTATTTTTATATGACTTAATTTGATCTAAATTAATTGATTTTGAACTACATTTGTTGAACTTGCTTTCTTCTTCTTGGCTTGTGTTGTTGTTGGCTGGTGTGGAGTGCTGTTTTCCTGTTGGTGATTAGTTGTGTGTTCTTTTTAGATCTTTAAGATATGAAACATTGAAATGGGTGCTGTTTGGTCGTTTAGTGATATACTGCGGGGTCCTTTTCTAATTTAAATATTTCCATGTTTTCAAGGATGTTCAGTCTGTTGCCTTTGTTTTGTACACGCAGGATTATTGATGCATCTTCATGCATCAATAACCCATGGTTGATGCATGGTTGTCTTCTACAAGATGCCTAGCAAAGTTATAGTCTATTTCAAATTGTCTGTGTTCCTGCTTCTTGTTTTTTGCTCTTTTTCATGTTCGATCCTGTTCATTTATGCATGCTCTGAAACTTTGTCCTGTCAGTCCTACGTATTTGGCAGGGGCAGTTTCTACATTCTAGTAGATATACTTTACTTTTGTTCGTTCATTTTGTTTTCTTTGCATATTGGTCGGTTCAGAAGTAGTTTGTCGGTGGTCGTCAGTGGAAAGAGACGTTTATCCTTTCTATTTTCAGTATATTCCTGACAGTTTCATTTTCTTTCCCTATGTTTGCAAGTGGATACCAAATTTTGTCTTCGACTTTCTGTTTTTGTTGATTTTGGATGTATGCAGTTTGAAATATTATAACTCCATTAAAAAAAACCATTCCATTATTTTTTACAGGGTGAGGGAAAATGTGCTGTGCCAGCAAGAAGAAATAAATATTTGTAAGAATGATAATGCTGGAATTTTCTTGTTTAAACGAAATGCTGAGCACTTCAAGATAATGATCGGCGAAAGGCGGCCCCGTGGATGTTCTTTGAACATTTTAATAATTGCGGTGTTCCAATTTGAAATACGTAATTACTGTAGAATAAGGTCTTCCGTAGTTGCTGCGACTTGATTTTATTGTTCCTCCTGACAAGTCGTTGCTGACATCGGTTGAAAATAAAAGGTTGGTAGCTGGAATCGAGAAATTGGGACCTATTATGACGAAAGATATTGTTGAAGCCATTTGTTGAAAATCAATGAAGTGTCGGAGTGGGATGAAGGGTAATAATAATAAACAGATTATAGAAGTATACACTCCAGTAGGTGGTTCGGGAAAGGAAATACTTTGACGCGTAACACCGCGATGCGCGCTAGCGTTATTGTTATCGAGTGACTAAAACCAACCCTGATGCGCACAGGTTGGAATTATACACTCTCGTAAGTATGGAAAAGAAAACCAACCAAGACTAAAACCAACCCTGATGCGCACAGGTTGGAATTATACTCTCTTAAGGTGTGGAAAAGAAACACTCCAGGCGCATAACACCGCGATGCGCGCTAGAGTTACTGTTGTCGTTACTGTGACTACAACTAACCTTGATGCACACAGGCTAGAAGTATATTTTCTAGTTGTATAGGAAATTGGTTGGTGATGGGATAGGAAGAGAAATAAAACTATTCAATATACATGCGATAAACAGAACAGTGTATGATATATTAAATCGCTTACCCAACGCATTAAATCGCTGGCAACTGTCGCTGTCTATTGCTTTGCTTACTGCATCGGCATTGTGCTGACTTGCTTCGTCGCTCTGCTGGTTGATGCTGCTGCTGGACGTCTTCGAGTTCTGAATATTTCTATTCAAAACCTCGGTATTTATAAGCTTGAGCCGCCATTCAAATTTTGTGTGTGGGCCACAGCCTAGCCAACCATAATGCTATACAAATCTCGCTATTAATTCCACCATATGTGGTATAACACACAATTCCTCTCCCGGCGGCATTCACACGTTACAGCATAAACAGTTAACCTACGTAGCAGCAGCAAGTAGCAGCCGAGCACATTATTTTGTTCCTGACGGGGTCTGTTACATATTTCAGCGTAAACTCAAGTAAGAGTGGAGTCAGCGGATAGTCCATATGACATTCGCATATCTTCATATCCCTATTTTCTATATACATACACAGTTAGCGCGTATAAACAGTCATTTTCATCATATACGGAAAACGTAATACATATTAAACATAGGTAACGTGTGTAACACACACCACACAGAACAGCAAAGCAAGCGACAGTTAATCTCTACTAGCCAATGGTAAACAGGCAATGCGCGAAAGCAAATTCGAACGCAAAAGAATAAATGCTTTTAAATTTATTATTAGTTTCATCCAATATAGGGTTCCAAAAATGTTATCCATTTAGTCGATTTAATTTATTTCTAGTAACATGCTTTGTTACAGTATCTAAGTGAGAGCACCGATGATATTTAAAGGGAAACTTCTAACGGTATAGCCTCGGACTTTGTTCTTGTCTTTTTGTACATACTTTACGCGTATGGCGTAATGTTTATATATGCTGTCACGTTTGTTTGTTTAACAGAATGTAATCTCGTCGGTTATTTCATCACCTCCAATCGAGCTTTATTGCATCATCTCCAAGCGACAATTGCTCGAATGCTCCCCTCCATTTCTCTTTCTATGTGTCACATACAGCAACAATGCTCTTCGGGTATTGTTATCTCGCTCGTGCTTATTCGATAGCGACTCTCATGTCTCACTTGTTGCGTTGGGGATTGTGATATATTTGGTGTTTCAACTTAACAAAAAGGAAAGTCGGACGATACGGAAATATGCGTTTTAAGATTAAAATGATGCCTCGCACTAATAGTTTTGTAATTACTTAATTGTTTTGTTGTTCTTTGATCTTTTCCGTTTGAGGCGGTATAGCTGATAACAAAATAAGTTACTAATTATTGGAATTGCGTTAATGGGAAGACGTTTTATAAATGCGTCAGTATATTTTTAGAAGACATTCTGCCATTAAGTTCCAAATAACTTACACAAATAGTTAGAATAACTTAAAGATAATATGAACAGAAAATGTTTCATTTAGTAAAGCCATCATTAACTAATTCAAATTTAAAAAATCTGTCATTTGAATTAACTTCTCTTCGCAATTCTAACGATGGTTCCTAACGAAGTTCTGCCTACGCATGAAAAGAGATCAAGAATCAGTACAATGTGGCGCTTTGACTAACTGAACAACAGCAATAACAATCGATAACGTAGTGTTTGCTGTGTGCTTTCATATATGTTTGAAGCAATGCGTAGAGTTGTCTATTCCTCTTACGCACTGTACAATTTATACACATATTACAAACGCATCTCTAATGTACGGGTATGACGCGTACAGGAGTATATATCAACGAATGCAGCACCATCGCAATATAGAAAATAAAGCGAGAGTGTCACACATCGCAGCAGCACAACAGGAGTAATGAATTGATTGCGGGAATATACACTATCGCGAAAATAAATCATATGTACATAGGAAAGACTTTTCCATATGTATTATGGAATTTTCAATTTCTTACGGTATATATTAATCAAACTGTAAGTTCCCCTTAAGACCCTAAATAAGTTTACATTTTCCAATATTTATTTATTTACAGTGGTTCTCAACCCTTTTCTACCCAATGACCCCTTTTCCCTTGTATATATTTTTTGTGGATCCCTTCATAGCTACTCGACATAAGACACATAAGGCTACTATTCTACATCATGTGGATCCTCAAAAATATTATATGGACCCATAGGGTCAATGTGAACCCCGGTTGAGAAACACTATTCTATTGTATTATTGTCGAAGTATAATTGTTAATCTTAAATCATGTTCGAATCGAGTGATCTGAAACATAACGTCGTGGATCCAAAATAAGCACAAGCGAAAGGTCGGAAAAAATATTTGAAATATTTATCTAAATTTATTATACTCCCCACTAACTGAAAAAAATGCAGACTTTATTTTTCTTTATTTTATTTTGTTTTTCTTCATTTTGAAACCTTTTCTTCATCTTCGTCAGCCAAGAGTAGCTTACGGAGAAGTAACCGTCCCTTGGCAGTATCTTTTGGTGCACTAAATAAAACTCTGATTCATAGGCTTATGGCGTTAGGTGACCAGAACTGACATTTCTCCTCTCGATAAGATAAAGGAATGGATTAGTCGGTATGAGTTAGTGTCTGTAGTTTTCTTATCGCTAGCAAAGTTAGCCGATGATTAGCTGTAGAGTGACAAGCACTGTGATACGTTTTATCATGACCATATGTGATGACCTATTGTGATAATTATTGTGTTTAATGTTGTGATAATTAAATGAAATATGTAGAAAGTCCAGAAATCTGTGTTAGTAATTTGGCGGGAGTAACTATGACTCTCGGTAGGCAATTCGCGGCTACCCGTCTGTTGGTCGACCACGAAGAGGCATAGTTACTCGATAGGTGACGATTTCGAGAGGCACAGAGGCAGAACGGTCTGATTCTAATCGTTCACCTGCCAAGCGTGAAGGCTTTAGCTTCTCGTGGTCCTGCCGTTAGACACTTAAGAGGGTAAGTAATCTATTGATGGTGGTCCAACTGAGTATTGAAGAGCAAAGAAATGTTGGATTTATCTAATAAGAGAGTCGCTTCCCCTTTCTGTTTAACATGTAACGTGTGTCTCGTAGCTTTTTTTAGAAGCGGGTAGAGGATCCTGTACAGGGAGCTCTCGTACCTGGAACAGTATATAGTCTCGTCCCGTAGCGTGTTACTGATTGGGAGTCTAATGCTATAAACTACAGGGCAGTTGAACTGCAAGTTAAATTACAATTCGACAGACTCACCACTAAACTTAGTCACCCATACGAAACAAATTAGTCGTGAACCGATGAGTGGCCAGAAACGCGGAAGGTTTTTATATAATGTAAAAACAAGTGATCCGTACTCGCATCATCCGTACGAAGTCAACACGATATATAATTTAAATGTGCCAATTTAGAAATAAGTAAATCGAGACCGATTAGCTGGCTGCATGGACCGGTAGTTGGCGCCGTGATAATCATCGGTTATGGGTACAGATGTCGCAACTTAATCGGGCGGAGTATGCGTACGAATTCTGTTCAATGCGAGTATGATTCGAAGAATCAGAACGATCAATGCAGATAGCTAATATGCTATATAGCACTGAGCCTCTGGACTCGAAGTCTAGTAGACACGACTACGTCGTACCGTTGGTAATTGATACGTTAACTGAGCCATATGAATGGCCTCTAAAGCGTAGTGTTGCAGCATATATATATTTTGAGATTTTTCCATAGACTGATATGGGTTTATGGGAAGATTACAATTAGGCCACGACCCAGATAGTGTGAAGCTATCTACCGAAAGGGTGAGAGGGAGCTGTATTTCATAATTTTGTGTAGCCTATTCATAACGAGTCTAGCTTATAGATGAGTATGGTTTCGGTTTTCAGAGTCGAGATTACGTAAGTCCAAAGCCGTAAGTCCACGGCTTTGGTCGTAAGTCCACTTTGGTTAGCAAACACAATGCTATTGAAACCCTCGCAATATAATAAATAATTGTCATGGACGAGATAGGTGAGGATAACTCAACAAACTCTATTGGACTGGAGTTGAGAGATGCTTCAGTTTCAGAAATGATCATTAAACCTGCTGTCGTGGAATTAATCTTGTAGTTCCCGCATATGTTCCTAATGGTTAATATTTTTTATTGAACTGAATGTTTAATATTACTTGCGTAATTTCTAAACATACGATTCATAACATTAAATATTATAAACACTTGTTTGTTTCATTGTGTAACTATTAGTTTAATATAATATATTATTATTATTATTATAGGCATTCTTCTTATATCTAAGCATATTGAACTTACATGTTCAATGTTAAACTAATGAACTTTGAGTGCCGTTACACGGGTGTAAGTTTTGT
>WYDF02271421.1:6773-18009 GCA_009867245.2 Adranes taylori | reverse complement strand
AAATATGAGGAGTTGTTTGTCTTCAGGGTTATATCTCGCGTGGTAAACATTTTAGTGTGCCAACGTTTCGCCACCGTCACATCTGGCATTGTCGAGGATTAGAGAAAGTCTGAAAACTTATTGTGTTATGCGTTTCGCATATAAGCTTGTTATACTCCTTTCTACGTCAGCGCTTTCCGCAGCTGGTACGGTGACGCATGTTGTTGTGTCTACATATGTTGTTGATGGTGGCCGTACACTGGTTGGTTGAGTGTATGCTGATTGTTCAAAATAATGCTATTATTCCTATTACGAAAACATTAGTATAATATTGCCCTGAAAATTGCTAGGCGTGTACCTCCACCTTGGCATGGCAATCCTCGTCGGCTATTAACAAAACGACGGGTGTATATATGTTTAAACCTCAAATTTGATTAATATTAAATTGCTCTTTTACTGTAATGACGAGATATACAATGCTACACGTTACGCGGTTAATTTAAATTTAAGTAGGCATGATATAACCTCGATATAATCATGATATAACCATGATATAACCTCGAAATAATACGCGCCAAGATTAGATTGCATTTTAAATTTTGTGGGACTATCGTTCACAAAACAAATATTTGATCAGAAAAAATAACATTATATTGACTTTAAATTTATTTCTCCTTTTATTTGTTCACGCCTATCCCCCTTTTAAATAAACTGGTCAAGTTTATGTAGTAGTACTCAATAAGCCATCAGCTACTCAGGTCGGAGTACATTTTAATTAATAAACAGCTACGTCTCATACGATCTCTAATCTAAACAGAAACGTTAAGTTAGTGTATGTCTACAAGGAATTTGACCCCTCGGTGGATTCGCGGCCAAAATTTCAGCGACAATATCACTTCAACGAAGAAGACAAAAGATCGATCACAATAGAGATGGCTGGATGAAGTTAAAGGTGAGTTTCTGAGAAAGGTGGAGGTTAAAACAATCAAAGCGGGAAAAGGGTAAACTAGTATATTTTGGATCTTCTGGACTGGACATCACATCAATCATTCAGCCCTAAAAATCCTTGACATCAAGACGCAATTTCTCAAATGTAGGCACAATGCATAATTTGTTGGTGGAGCAATATAAACAACACGGAGGGGCGACATAATATGGGCAAGATGAGTCTGCACATCATAGTGCAAAACTCCCGTATTTGAAGCCGCTCATGTGGCTATGAACCTGCAAACTAGGAGACATGAGATCATTGGACTGATCATGTAAAGCGCCACCACACGCTCTGTCAAGATGGATGGACCCTTTAAAAAAATATTTATGATATTCTTTATTTTCGTGGCCTAAAGTAATTTACATGTAATATTATAGTACATTTCCTTTTATGTCAAAATGTTGCAAAAATGTTTTTGTGTGCATTTGATACTTACTTTATGACTTCAAAGAAAATTTTTGTGTTTTAAATAAAATAATTTGAAACCTATAATGATGTTTATGTTTCCCTTTATCTGTACCACTAAATAATATTACTTTTATGATAGTAAGGACTAGAGTCACATCTATTTAGTATATATTAAACTACCAATTCACAAGTCGTATATCAATGTATAAAGAGTAATTGACTGAAATGTATTGTTAAATATTAAACTCTATGTCCATATGACACTAAAATAAAGGTTAATATGTAATATACGAACACCTAAGAAATATGAAAATATTGATTAAACTTAAGACAAATGATTTATTTTTCTATAGTTAATTTATGAGTATTTTAATTACTGACTCAAGATTGACAGAAAATTTTTGTGGATCCTGACGGCACCACCACAAGTCACATTTAGGCATTGTATTGATTATGAGATTTTGAGGCATTCTACCTACTGCAATATTTGAACAAACAGCTAGATAAGCAACCGTAGCTTTAAGAAGAACAAGAAGAAGAGAAAATATAATAAGGTAACTGCCACCGCGGTAATCGTAGGGCTTTTCCACTTATGCGGTTCGTTTCCAGAGTTCTGGGCCTGCACGGCAAGTGGCCATATGGATCTGTTTAATCTGTGATTTGTTTAATCTAAATTTTTTAACCCTTTTTTCTTGTTTCAGTCTTAGACTGATCGCTTTGTTTCAGGAAGCAAACAATAAGTTGCGTCACTGGACAAACATCGCCCCTTGGCGGGGCTCAAAACTCACGACTCAAAGAGTTAGAATATAGCCATTTAGAGTTAACCAAATTAACTCTTTACCGCCGGTCCGCCTACAAGGCGACCACCGCTTGCCAGTAAAGGCTTCTAAATCCACAAATCAAAATTCCATAAAACAACCACTTTGTCTGCTCGTTCCGCACCAGCAGCCAACACTCGCAACAAAACGCAAACACCAAGTTCGCGCAAAACGCGCCAGGGAATCTATCCAAATCCAACCACCAGCCTTTCACCTTTCACAACCCCCAGATCAGGTTCATCCCTCTCTTCCTACTCCTCAACAATGGAATTTTCCCACAAACCATAAAACCTCCCCTTACGAGTATGTCATAAGAAACATCCCAGATTCCTACTCATCACAAGAATCCTTTTTCCAATTAACTCAACTCACTCTTCTCAAAGGCGTGGTGAAGACTGTCCTTGGCCTAATGATAATGATTGCAATTGTTTTAACATTATTCTCACTGTCATGGGTAGAGGGCGTTAAGGACATTTAAATATATTTTGGCGCTTTTATATAAAAAAAATTACTTGGAAGATTATTTTTATGTTTACAAGTTATGTCCCATTGAAAAGTTGAATTGCTTAATTTTTGCACCGCCTACAGTACCATCTCTAAGTAAATATACTTGTTACTTGGGAATACTATTTGGCTATCATCGACAAAAATCTGAAGGCACTAGAGTATCTAGTTGCGTAGTTATCTGGTAGTTGACATGAATACAAAAGAACAACGAGCAAATACTGAATTGTTTTAAATTGGGCAAAAGTGCGACCGAAAGGTTCAAGATAATTAAAACAGCTTATGGTAACGAAGAATTAAGTCGCAGGAAGTTATTCAAGTGACGTAAATATCGTAATGGAAGAGAAAGTATTCGCGTGTTTTGTATGTCACACGCTGACGGACCACAAAAAGGACCACCAATTTGAAAAATAAATTTAAAGAGCATAGTGTACGTGATGTCTGCAGCTCAAATTTAAGTTCAATTATAATAATATTGATTGACCAGTTTATCTCATGCTAGTTATTCCTTTCAGGAATAACTTGAATAAAAGAAATATTGAGTTTTATTATTTCATGTGTTATGCTGAGCTGATGTAATTAAAGAAATAAATTATTAAATTATATTTTCTGATGGCTGGGAGGAATTAGTTTAGTAAAGTGAAATTTATCAAGTAAGAACTCATCCTATTATATTGTCACATGCAAAATTAACCGCGACAATATTTTTAGAAGACGTTAACTGAGTGGATTTTGAATGAAATAAGCATTTAACTTTTTGGTGTTGAGTTACGCTATCTAACGGTCGTTATAGGATATTCTAAGTATTATTCGCGTTTTTCTTTTAACTACTTCTATCATTGCTATTTTTTTGCCCACAGCTGAACTATAAATGATTCCTGAGATATCGCATTCTGAATGGGCCCTCCGGTAGATTTTAAGTCATATGGTAGCTATTGAATAATATTTGTCTTAATTACCATAAATATATTCATTTCTTGGATGTTAATATATTTTCGAATGATTGATAGTAGAAGAAAAATGTACGGGTTGAATAGTACAAAAATGAGTAACCAGAGAAGGGATTATATGGAAGATGGTGACAATTTGCAACTGTAGAGATCTGCTTGCCAGCAATGCAGAGTTCTGCGTCGTTAGTTCCTATAATGCTTTACATACAGCCAGTGTTGTTTAGGTAATATTATTTATAGTCGCAATAGACTTTATCAGATCTTTATTATAATTACGCTGGGATTCGATCCGGTTTCTAGCAGAACAAATATATCAGAACACAACGACGGTGTCCAATGCGCTACTTGGACGTATTGCTATAAATGCGTTTTATGATGTAAATAAAAAAATCTTGGCATATATGACGCTTCTAGTTAGAATATTAAGGATATGCAGCGTTTAAAAATTACTTGTGTACGTGATAAATAGAACAAATAAACATTTATACACTTATTTATTTTCCTATTTGAATTATGAATTAAAATTAGTGCAACTCAATTTTGAAATGTTAAATCATAGCCACTGAACCATAAAAATCAGTCTTGTTAACAGTCTTGTTAGTACCTGTTCATTAGTTAACATAAATGTAATATACTAATGAACGGGTACTAAGGATAGCCTTCATATTCTATACAAGAAGCGCCATATATGAAAGGATTCTTTTTATACACGTCATAAAACGCTATTATAACAACACGACCAGGTAGCGCAATGGATAAAAACGGTGTATTCTAATATGATCTTTCTGCTAGAAGCCGGATCGAATCCCATCCACGACGTTCTTACAATATACAACAAGCGCTATTTCTTGCAGAATGTAAAGCACTATAGTCAAGCAACGACGCAGAACTTTGCATTATCGACATGTAGATCTCTAGACATTCAAATCGCCGCCATATTTTGGTTGCTCGTTTTTTACTCATTTTCGGACTACTCAACACTTACATTTCTTCCGATCGTAATAAAATTTTACCTAGAGCCTATAACATTTTAAAGCTAACACATCCTAAAGCTTTTTTATTCAGATCACAATACGACATCATCATTATTAATACATTTAATCATTCACATTGAATTTTTCATCTAATCTACTTTATTTCAAAAATGTTTTATATTTATACTATATACAAATATTTCTAATAACATGTTCGGCCACCATTTAAAACAAAAGAAAATTTCATATTCTAGAATTATTTTTCTAGTCATTTAATATTAATTGACATCTTCAGATTCTCACCTTAAGTTTATTCTAATTTATATATATCTAGAAGAAAATTAAAAACTAGCTTTTAATTCATTAGATTAATTTATATTTATAAGCAACTAGCTCAAATAATTGTTAAAGAAATCAAGAATACATATTTTATTTACCGAATAAAATAATATACAACAGAGAGTTCACTGTCATTTTACACAGTCTAGCATTCTAGGGTAAATCCGCTTGCACATGCGTATTTCCGCCCCCAGTGATAACGTCATCTTCTAATTGGTCTACATTATCTATGTTGCTCTCTGATTGGCTGTTGAGAATGATGACGTAACACTGGGGATGGGGTTACGCATTAACCCCAAAATGATAGACTGGGTAAAATGACAGTAAACTGTCTGTTTTATACTACTAATAATATTTTTTTTTAAATAAGTTATTTGGAAAAAGTGTGTATATTTATTATAAACGCGTACTATATCTTTTCAGTCTTCTAGAGATGACGCTTATTAAGGGATTTAACCTCTACAATTTTCTATCATTAAAACTTTATAAGCTCAAAATTTATTAAGTGTGTATTTAGTTTACGTAAAACTCACAACTAGCGATAGAAATAATGGATAACAGGACCGGTTTTAACTTATTTGACTAATTTCATTAAATTTGTCTCCACACCATAAAGGAATCAGCGCCAGTGTTGAATAGACTAGTTACCTACAACAGAATATGTAACTATGAAAAGTCCTAATATTCCAGCGAACAAATTTTCAATAAATCTTCAAATAAATGTTTCACTGTAATGGCGCTCCCAAATGTGTGTTTGGCGAATACACGCGAATTACGCACATTTGTCATAGCATACGCGAATCGACTGCATACGTATGCCTGAATGCATTTCTTTGATTCGTGCTAGTTAACCGACAATCGACGGGAACATTACGCCTAATGAATGTTGGCTGAACTTGATCTCCCACACGCTATGCGAATGAACTCAAATGACAAATGTTGGCCAAATACACACATCGTCTGTGACCGACTGAAGAGGAAACTTCCATATGGGAACAATGTTGAAAGTCTTTGGATTCTCAGACTTCTGATGAAATTTATTTGCTTTAATTACAAACAGTTTTAGTAGGAACACTATCAACAAGTGACTTCAAAACTGGACTAATCTTTAGGCAAGGTTATGTTAGTATAAAAATTTAAAGGACCATTTGGAAGCCACATGGAATTTCTGGCGGATGCATAAGAGATTTTGTAGTAAACCGATAATTGACAAAGACCTAAAGAACGTCAATAGTTTCTTGTTGAGAGAATTTTAGTATTAGGAGAAAAACTATCGATAAACGAATAAACCATCATTAAACACTCCTCAGCTTATTAGTTCATTAAAAATTAGCAAATGAGTTACGCAAACAAACTAAGCATTCATTTATTTTATCATATTTAACTAAATTTAAAAGACCACGACAGTGTTATTCAATCCACTAATCCACTGTTTGCTTGAAATCAAAATTCCTTAGTAACAAAGTTACTTGGATCTCTCATTTGTATAATAAATAATTATACAAGCGCATATGCGCTGCATGCCCAGTGCCGAGAATCACGTAACTCGAGCGCTGTCTGTTGTTTAGGTACGGCGGCTTGGATCGCTGCTATTAGAAGTGGAAATCTTGCCGCGCTGCCTAGCCTAAAGTATAAAAAGCAGTGTACTTTGTAGATTTAGTTAGTTCCCGATTTGTGATTGCTAAGTAAAACACCAAGCAGCAGCTACATTTCGCGACAGCAGCAGCCGAGTAAGAACAACAGCTAGCGATATTCGCTGTCGAATGAACACGTTTGCTGCCCAACGTTTTTAGGTCTTCTGGAGCTCCTTGAGTTTAATCTTGTTCTTGACTTAGACGACACATTTGCAAAACATCAAAATCCACAAAATTCATAATCACTATTTAGGAGTAGATACTCAGAACAAACTAGTGAACATCATAACAAGTTACTAAGTTGTCCAGTTACCATTAAACACATACCTGATCGTTAGACATATTTGTTTTTTTTTTTGGGCCGATTAGGTTGGTGTCTAATGATAGTTTGACTTCTTCAAGTACGAACATTTCATAAAGTCATGTTACGACGTTTACTTCCTCTAAATGGGCAAGTTTAATCACCTTTTCGCTAACGACCACTTACGAGGCGCTGATCCGAAGATCTCGATAGCTCGCTCATCGGTAGGTAGAGTCTTGCTCGTTATTGAAATTAACCAGACAAATCGCTCATTAAGAACGACCATTCTGAAAAGGAGCTTTATAAGTACTAGATATTTAAGGCCAATAGAATATACATGATCATACACTGGAGTACAAACTGTTGAAGTTAAAAGAGAAATCAATTTTACTGGTTGATGCAGCTAAGTGTAGTCCAGATGTTATAATTTTTTTGGGAAATTTCACGTGATCAATGTATTATGCTCAACTAAAAGCTGGCCTATTTTTCAAAATCCATGTAAACCAAATTATCAGTGATCCCTTGAGCAATCGGATTCATAATGTTAACGCTATTTGTAACTTGAAGAAGTACTTCATATTTGGAGCTTGGAGATGCACTTGTGGAAATATCAGTTGATGATAACAGAGGAGCCTATTCTAAAACTACAGATGAGCCTATTCTAAAACCAGAAGCTGAATCTTTACCAAACTAGGTAAAAGTCTACAAATTTTGAGTTTCTTTTATATATCGGTATGAAGTAGTTTATAAACTGTGTAAAGAAAGAACTACTAGACTTACGCAATTGTAAATGTTTATAATATTAGTTCAGATTACGGGATAAATATCAAATCTACCTTAGCATCTAACGATAACTCAGTTTACAGGTTGTGTTACTCGGTTGTGTAAAAACGGTTGTGTTTTTATTAATAGAATGTAATGATGTCTTTGCTAACTTAGGTTTTGATGGTCCTTTATACTAATAGCCGAAATGATACCCATCCTCTAGTTGCTGAACTGTATACGTAGTCTCTTACAACGTAGAAGATTTTGTTAAAGTACTGTAGACGATTTGTGGTAATAAGAAGTTTCGGAAGAAATTTAATTGCAATAAATTTGACCTAATAATAGAAAAGCTGTAAGTACACAAATATCTGAAAAGGGAGATGTTCTTAAAAATCCATATAACATACAGTACCATGAGAACGTCAAGGCAAATAGAACAGATCTGTTTGCTGGCAAGGAAAGCCAATAAGTTCAAGAGCGCAAAGATCTACAATTTGAAAGATTCCTAAAACTTGGGTGCTGAGGAATTTTTATCTAAATCTTTTATAAAGAAACAAGTTGATCGAGGAGAGGAGAAAAACAGCGAGATTGAGGAAGCGTCAAACTTAGATATCGTTTCAGCCAATGATTCACTCTTGCAATGTTCCGAGTGTTATATTTTTTATCGTTTACTCAAATTGTTCTATGTGAACGGAACTTATAAAATTAAATTCTTGGGATTCCTGGTTTTTGTTGAAAATAAAATAACGGCTATAAAAATCTAGTTTGGAAAAATTAAAGTTGAAGGTGATATGAAATAGTAAGGCAATCGCAGCTCAACAGTTTAAGTAGCTGAACATGCTGAACCAATTTTGAGAAATAAAATAAGTAAAGGATTTACGGATTCTAGGACATTTGGTACCAAAATGTGCAAATTGTTGTGGGAGCAAGATGACATTGGTAATACATATTTCTGCATCGTTGCTTGTCAGGGGTGCTCTACTTGCGCCAAGAGATGGTGCTAGTTGTACGAATATGGTAAATATACAGGATGGGATTTAATGAAAACTAACGATTGATGAATAACTAAAACTTTTGATTCACTCTGTATAAGGGTGAAAGATGGTATTAGTCACACAGATTTTGTACAGACAGGAAGGGTTTAAAAGAATAGTACAAATACGTTTCATGTATGCGATTTACGTATAATTAAAACTTTTGATCCACTCTGTATAACGTTGGAATAAAATTGTAATTAAAAACGCAAACAAAAGTTAATGTTAACAGTAACACACAATGCAACAAATGGAGGTCACCAAAATATGCGAGCAGCGATGCGTGTAGATTAAAATTTCGATGCATAGTCAAAATAAAATATTAATGTACATAAGAGCTGAATCGCTATAGCTTGAACAAGGCCTGCCGTGTTATTTACATAACTGCAAAATGCCATGATCTATTATAACATGCAAAAGTGTATACGAAGAATCGTGATCATCTTAAACAAATTTAAATAGGTAAATAGATTGACTCATTTACCTATTTAAACAGAAATAAATAGCGATGCATTTTAGATCACGAAATTTAAAAAGCAATTGAATTTCAACTAGAACCTTGAAAGTAATTTTAGAGGTGTTTCGTAAAAAGTGCTATAAGAGAAAAATGACGGGATGGCATAGTTTCAAATGTATATTTTTTAAAATGCATAGTGGGAACCATTGTTTCTAACTGCCCGTTTAATATAAAACCGCTTCGTTTGTTTAACCGCTATTATTTCGTTATTGATTAAATTTGATTCTCATATATTGACATTTTTCATTGGATTTATTACTGATATTTAATTGAATGTATATTTTGTCTGAAAGAACAATAGACGGTTTTGTTAAATCTTTAATGCTGTTTCACTCATTAGCATGAAGTTTATTTTACAGTTTCACGCAAGATCTTGAACACCTGGGCTACTCAGAAGATTAGAAACTACTAAGCCCTCAGTAAGCGACTGAGGACCGGAAGGACAACAACATCAGTTCCAGCTTGCGGTCGCATGTTAAACTGACCTGGCGCCCGAGGGATATTTCCAAAGGCCGTTTTAGTCTGTTATTTATAGGTATTTAGTTGCGTTATTTGTGACAATTGCTAAATCTCCCAATTAGCAGCGTCGCGTGTGGGAATTCCGTTAGCATATTAGCAGAGGTCGTCACAATATATGATATGATCGAAAACAAATTTACATATGTATGTGTAGAAATAAATATAACTATGTATAAGTATAATAATTCTATTGTTCTAAGAACGCGAGCTTGCTTTCTGTTAAAAAGATAAACGAAGAACTAAGAATAAATTTTGCTCTATTGGAAGACGAGTTATAATCCAGCATATAGCTGATTATAACACGTCCCCCACTAGAATAAAATTTATCTTTCGGTTAAATGCGCAAACCATTATTTCAGACTAATAATATGTGCGGAAAACATTAATCTACGAGTTATTTTCATAAAAATAAAACTGATTATAATACTGAACCCTTTTCCCTTGCGTACCGCTCTGTCTAATAGTAATCGCTAAACTTGTAATACATATATTAAATTTACAAGAGATTTAAAACACATCAATTGGTTCATTATGGAAAAGAAATCTGGTCCAGATTTGGCGCATATCTCTTTTAGATTATTACATAATTAAAATAATTAATATTAATATAATAAACAAAAATCTTACATTATTAACTTTAAACTAAAATTTATTTAGAACTTGGATATCCAAAACTTGTATAGGAAAAACAAGAAAGTTATATTTTTCCCTTAATTTACCGAGTGCTTTAATATAATCTATTTTTATTTATTACCGGATGCATGAAAAATATATTTAAACAAATTATACAAATTTGAACATTTTATAATTATTCATAAACTGTAAACACGGAATTGTTTACTTTGTGGATAAGTTTTGGTTGAAATATACACACCTTTTCTACTTACTGCTTATATTACATTATTGTAATAATTGAAATAATGTACATGTGTATTTAAAGTAGCGATAACGCTTTTTCTTAACAACACATGTTTATATATCATTCTTAGTTCGTAGTGTACCATAAATAATTTTCTTTATTAACGAAAATATTATTATTCATTTGTTTTTAACTATTTAGTTTGACAGATTTTATAAATGGTGGCAAAAATTGTAGACTAAACGAAAGACATTAAATGACATTTCCACGTACGTATGTATAATACCATAACTTTTATGAAAGAAACCTAGAAAACAACACAATAATAAATGGAAGCGTTATTGGAGTTTAGTTCAAAATTATGTTTATTCGTTCCATTCATCACAATTTATCAACAAATCGTTATATTAAATGTAAAGGCGTGCAAAACTTGTAGATTTAAAAACTTGTGCGTTTTGTGTTATTAGAAACAGATACAGGTCCCTCTAATTAGAATAGTGCAATCGGAGCAACTGTTTTCTTCTTAGAATAAGCTCTATATAGTAGCACGAGAGAATGGGGGGGGGGGGGGGCGGCAAAAACCGGGCTGGGGTGTTCTTAGGTGTCCTGGTCCGCACGCTTACGGCAATGAAAGAGTCAATAAG
>WYDF02271410.1:0-18010 GCA_009867245.2 Adranes taylori | reverse complement strand
ATGGAACGATACACGATGTTAATGTATTAAACCTTACTAATTATACCCGTCTTAGAGTAACTCTATTAAAACAGCTACATGCATACCAAACCTTTAGCGGGTATAAGCTAATTCTATAGATGAATTTAGTAGAGGCCAGCCTGACTTTTAGAAGCTATTTGTGATTACACATGTCATCAATAGGTATCTGAAATTGGACAACTCATGTAATTGTCATCATTAAGTTATTTCGTCTTAGAGTAACTCTAAAAAACATTTACATTCATCGAAAATATATAATTAGGGTATAACTGACATTTGACATTTGATTACAATAGGTAGAAGTTAAACATTTGAAAAGATAGTCAGAAATTAATATATTCTTAGCCTAGTATAAAGTTACATCAGAACAGATATAAGATGGCGAGTAGTGGGGGATGTGCTGTACCTCATTTTGAGATGGCAATAGGTACAATAGATGTATCGTTGCTATAAGATCTGTTAGCGTTAGCATAAGGGTATCATTTAGTTTTGTCAAGTTATGCTACGACTTTCATCGCACGTTATGCCAATGTTTCGCTCGTCACAATCAACATCTGTGAAGCTGTGACACTGTATTCTATATAACTAACTGGAAAAGAATCAGCTGGTATTTCACAATATCCCCACGCCTGTCAGGGACAACAGAAAGAGATAGGATTATATTTTGGTATACCTATACTTGTTTAGCTCATAGAAGTAAACGGACCTAATTGGCATGTAATCCTGTTTTACCAAATTACGACGTAAATTTTATAATTACGGAAGTATTTTTTGTGTTCTGGTGTACAACAAATTGTATTGTAGTGTGTATAGCTCAATGGAGTACCTACACGACAACAACAATAACAAATAGTTAAGCAAAAAGATGATGCAATCTTGTGTCGCTTACGCATGCAAAAATTTGCATGGTAAAAGGAAAGGTATTAGTTTTCAATCGAATTAATGAACTAACGCAAATCGAATTAATACAAATTCTCTCTCTGATCATCAAGACAAGTAGATTATATTACATTGCAGGTTTTGTAGTTAGCAAACTTGTCAAAATACTGCTTGCTCCGATTGCAATAGTATTTTATTATATCCAAATGAGTCGTACATAGCTTATGCAAACAGATCACAATTGTTATACTTTCCAAACTGAGACGTACAAAACTTTACAACTTTTGTTTCAAATAGTGGGTTATTTATGCACCAGACGTAGTTTAAAGTAAAACAATTTGTGGGATAATATTAAAAACCGGGTCCTCATTAAAAATAAAAAACATAAAAAATGTATTGAGAAATGTGGCTGTCCAGCATTTATCTTCAAATTTAGAAGCTTTTCAATCTACGGTCCAATAATTCCTATCGTTTGTTTTTAATTACTTTTTAAAGTTTGTTTTTATTAATTTTTTGATGTTTTAAATTATACAGCTTATCTATAAATTTTGCTTCATATATATTTTTATAAACTACACTCCCCTTCTTATCATTTAATGTAATTAAGATAAAACATTTAAACATTTCTGTATATACAAACACATCGGTTGCCTAATTATGGTTTTGCCACAAATTCTATGCATTGTGATTCCTTTCCAGATAGTAATATAAAGTTCACTGGTGAAGCATGATGCGTGGACTATCCCTACGGCTCGCCAAGTTATATCTTCAACCAAGTTATATCTGTTCTGCTTGGAAATACAAATAATGTGCAGTGACTCATCGCAACTTTTTCGCAAAATATATAGAATACAATAGAAAAACCTTGATTAACATATTACAAAAAGCAACTCAGCACAACTCTATATAACGGTATTATATACACTCTAAAGTAGAAAAAACAATTGTGCAAAATCCGTGCACTGTAAAGAAAAAGAAACCAACCACTGAGACACCTTTCCATTATAACCTTCCTCTTCACCATGCCTAATACTCTCTTCTTACTCGCCTTTCATTTCGTTATTTCATTCACTAATTTTCACATTATTTTCAAACCTTAAAAATTTTCCGGTATACCTTTGCTGCTCAATACACTCAATACCGGACATTCTTTCATCCAATGCTCCCATCTCCCATCGTTCCTTATTCTTCCCACATATTCGACACCTTCTTTCGCGCTCCTTTATCCGGTATCTGCTTCCTCTCTTCAATAGCACATCTAAATCTTGCAATGATCTTTTTCTGCTAAATAATGTTTATCTCTGTCACTGAATATTCCGGTATAATACCGTCCAGCCTTTATGTATTTATATTTCGTATTATAAATGCATTCCCTTATATTTTCTTCCCTTTCCTGGTTTTCCACATTGTACATAATATTATCTAGGTCACATCATTCCATTCACCATTCATCTGTACAAACCATTTCTCCGGTGATCATCCGTCATACACTCTTCTCCTGCCGTCTTCTCCTTCCTCATATTCTCTTTAAACATTCTTTCATCTTCATCCCTCATAAATTTTCTTTCGTATTTTACCAATAACTCATTCCACCCTACATGTGAACTTATTTACTTCCTGCATCACTATTTCACTGCACTACAACCTTTCTACGCTTAATACCCTTCATTATTCCCATTTCAACTATCTCCATATCCTTTCATTCCTTTATCGTACTACACCTCCACGCCATACATAATTATACTACTCACACATATTTTCATAATTCTCAACCTCATTTTCACCGATTCAACAAACTTTTCTCCACACACTCCTCGTTCTTTCTGTAACAACTTTTGGTTTTGTTCTCCAATCAGCCAAGACACATCTTTCTTGCTTACCCTCTCTCTTGCTGGTCCTACTTACTCTTGCTTGTATTAGTGACCCTTCATAGATTTTCATTCATCAATCCCGTCAATCTGTCCAATAACCCCACTTCCTCCATCCTTCCCCACAATCTTTCTCTTACCAAATTGCCAAGGTAAACAAAATAAATAATATACATCATTACTATTAGTTTTACAGTATATAACTATTCTCCAATCATCACACAGTCATATGGCCCTTTTTGCAGAAACACTCTTCGTCCGGCCTGTATAAATTGAATAAACGTACACTCAACGGCCATCCTTGTCCCTTTATCGTCTCACTTTATTTCCTTTCTCAGTTTTGTACTTTACATCTTTGTACATACGCATATACAATCCATTGACTATGATTATTCCTCTATAACTCCTAGCATCTTTAATATTTTACAGAATGATATTTTATCCCCCACTTACATTCATTAATGTGTCACTCTTTAATGGGACTTCCACTTTTTAATGTGGAAGTTCCCCTACCTATTAAACATCTCATAAGTTAGCGCTTGCAAACATCTTCCAACCAAATACACCGATACATCTAAAGGTATGCAAGTCGCTCCTTTATGTAAAGTTTGTATCATTTTTTTAACCTACTTCACAGTAATTTCATCCTCTCCGCATTCTATACTATACATATATATCTCCCCTTCAAATACATTTTCAGTATATTCTACATTTCATTTCTTATTCCCATAATTCTAGCTCCACTTTGCTTTTATTCGGTTAGTTGTTATTATATTATATTTTTTAAATTGAAATAATGATAAAATAAAAACAAATATCAAAACCACATATATTTTAATGTTTTAGTAAGGAAAATAATATTCCCTACATTTCATTATTCTCGCAAGACTAAGCGCTTAAACCTGACCATGCGGATCATTTTCCACTTACTTGCAAACATCACTGATGTGAAAATCATCCACTGGTGTTTCGGAATTACAAGCCAAATGTAACAACGATTGTCCGTCTCTGTGCCTCAGCCGTAAGCGATTCAGTTTGAATATTAAACGACACATATGAAAATCATTTTCTGCATCTTCTCTACTATTTTCGGAATTTGAACTGCATGACACAGATTTCGTTAAAAGTTTTGCGCATATCGCAATTAAATATAAAGTTGTTGTCATATTATTTTCGAAATCATCCTGCAGAATAAAATGTGACTAGTGCTAATCGCAAATTTTCCAGTTAAACATACCACTAAAGTTTCAGGATCATCTTTTGGTCCAGGCCTATTCAATTTTTGTCTACACCTTTGAAATTCATTTACAAGTGCTGCCAAAACATTACACATATGCTCGACGTAGACAGTTACACCAAGATGTAACATTTGAGAAAATACCTATGGAAGAAATGGAGATGTAATAACTTTCTTGCGCATAAGTTTTTATTTCTTTTAAGAGTATTTTGAATCTAAAAAATAAAAACCTGAGCACAACGTAACAGATCCTTAGAGACGCCCATATCGTTCTCTTGATTCAGCTCTATCGCGTGCAACCATAGTTCAACACATCTATCAAACCTTGCATGATCGGCATAAACTGCTCCACGATAGATAACTGAATCAGGTAATTCAGGATTCGATCGACCCAAGACGCGTTCACGAATCGCCAGCGATTCCATATGAATAGCATTCGGGTTTAATCGAATCGCTTCCAGTTCAGATACAGTTGAGCATTCTATACGATTTTCATAAGCTGGGATTGGTTTATTTAGAGGTTTGCAAATTATATTATCTTCATCACTATACCTACAAATTTAAAAATGACAATGGCAAAAATTGGAAAATGGCATCCATATAACGTATTGAAGTGCTAGCAGAAATTTCTATAAATATTGATAAAAATATCTATTTTTGTAAATTAGATCTAAAACAAACCTTCTATAAATTTGAATAAACGTAATGAAACTCATTTACCGATTACACACTCATTAAAACTAAAAATAACTAATTATCTGACAGTAAATATTTATATGGGGGTGGCCTTTTACCTTTGCAACAACTAATGATGAAAAACATTATTGTTTTTTCAAAATATTTGACGTGATGGACAGTACATTTTTGCATACGTTGGAACTAATTTTCGTAGCACTTTTTTTCTACGGTAAAAACCCGAAGAAAAGATTTCAAGCGGTGAACAGACATTGAAACAGTGAACACTAGAAATTCGTGTTTATTAAATACAGAATACTTTTCCGTTATTAAATACTTAGTTATTAAATAGTTATTAAAGTTATTAAATACTTATTAAATACTACTTAAAGTTATTAAATACTTATACTCTTCGCAAGTATACGAAACAAAGAAACATTAATTAAATATCAGGCCCTTTAAACGCTTTGGCGATTCTCATCTAAATAACACAAGGAAAATCGAGAATTAACAACCAACAAACATAAGATTACAAACGAGTGAATACTTACAAAAACGATTTACTGGTACAAGAGACATCCACAAAATTGTAAATTGTAGAAAACGAAGGATTACAAAAAAAACTAGAAGAATATATACTTAAAGGTGCCCCGTATAACTATGAAGATACTAAATTGAAAATAAAATAACATACACATATACCATGTATACCATTTATTGTAGTAAAATGCATTTATTGTAAACGATGACGTACATTATTACATTAGACATCAACCGCAACCTCCCATCCCTCCCTAAGGGCTTCCATATCAAAACTCGTCTTATCCACTTTTTTGGAAACAGTGTATTTAACAGCATTTGATTGAGCACATTCAACTGCATATAAAAATGAAATATAATTGTAACAAATCTTGCATAATTCCCTCGAAAACTACATATGAAAACAAGTGTTTATAACAAAACGTTTTCAAGTAATGAACAGGGAAAAGAAAATGGTATGCCCGAATATCCCAATTTCGGACACTTGGGTCCAATTTACCGCTACCAGAAATTAAGGATGGTTGACGTAAAAGATTTTCATAGGATATTTTAAGCGTCAAACAACAAAATTATCAAGATACATTCATGTTGAAATTTAAAAACCTGTGCGTAATAGAGCACAAAAGCAAGATTCTAGAAAAGGTATCGCATGTCAATATTACGTTAAGATACCAGAAACTACCAAATTCAACTTCAAGTATGTCAAAAAACTTCTTTAAGAATCTTAAATGTATCAAAAGACAGGGTACATCGGATTGCTAGAAATTTTCTGGCAAATATAGAAATGCCTAAAGAAAACAAAGGAGGTAATCATCAAAAGCCAACATTTTTATTAAAGAGAATGGAAGTAAAGAAATTTATAGAAAAACTCAAGATCTCTGAGTCACATTACGTAATACTACTAGACAATGTTTCCCTTCTAATTTGTGTATTAACAAACAATTTCCAATGTATAATGCTCTGGCCACAAAAGGTTTAAATGTTAAAGCAACATTTTTCTATAAAATTTTCTGTACTGACAATATAGGATTCGGAGTTCCAGTTACATATGTATGTTCTAAATGCATAGACTGAAGATGAAGAAAAAATTTCTATCGAAAAGGATCCAGGGCAGAAACAAAATTTAATAACTGAAAGAATACACAAGCTACGAGCTAATATTTTTTTTTAAACTGCAAAAACAAGAAGACAAATTGCTGATCGTGTCGTATGACTGCCAAAAAAAAATTGTAAACCCAAAAATGCCTGAGAAAATTGCCTACTACTAGCGATAATTATATACCTGTAATTTCACTGTGGTAGAGGATCATCACGTTCAGTTCTTTCTGAAGAATAGGTCTTCATTTATACCTGGATGGAATATGAATTTAATAAAGAGTCAAACTCAGCTCAGACTCAGACTTGTCAGGTTACTCAGTTATACGCCTGTGTGCTGATGGTTGTGGTAGACAAAACCGATATTCAACAATAATAGCAATGTGCATTAAATTTTTAAGCGAACTTCCTGTAAGCACTCAAGTAAGATATATTGAATGGATTTTTCCAATTACAGGCTATAGCATTTTACCCTTAGACGGGGTGTTTGGCGCTATAGAAGAAAAAAAGTTAAGAAAACGTTAGCGTAAACCTAGACCAGTATGTGGATATCTTCCAAGAATATGGAACCGTTGAATAGTTAGAAAACTGTGCAGTTAAGGACTGGAAGTCGTTTGAAAAGACTACCTCAAAAGTTACCAGTGCATGGCATTTTAAATTTAATGAAACAAAACGGTTTATAATCAAAAGAAAAACAGCAGCCAGTGGAAATACATTAAAAAAAACAAAGCACCACTCATTGCTATGAGAGGTGAACATTTAAAAAAAATTATATGGGCGTGGGTATTAGTAGTATTTTTTAAAAAGTATTTTGCCAAAAACAGTTACCAAATCCTTCTATTGTGACAAAAGGTGTTCGAGTGAAAGAAAGCGAATGAGTTTTATAAAATCTTGTACAATCAACAAGTAGTTTTGGTAATGCCAGAAAATTATAATGAAAATGACGACTTCAGTGATATATGAAATAAAGGTCTTCATGGTAGAAAATGAAATGTGCATATGAATGACAAATTTATTTGTTTTATTATAATTTTATTAATTATTATATTCAATAAAAAAATGTAAATGCCCATTATTTTTATCAACCGGCACTTGGCCATACATTTTTTTAGCATTTTTTTACCACAAAACTTATTTTATCCCAAACATCACAACAAAACTTGCCTTATCCAAAAATCAAAGTGAAGTAATTATTCAGCTGATCTTTTTCGATTCAAAGTAATTTATGCTTATACTGACTACAACTATCAACAGAAAAGAATAGGAATGTATTAGACGTACACCATTTGAATTATTTAAGTTTTTGTTAATTAATGTATAATTACTTCAAAAGAATAAGACGGGTTTTCATATGGAGGTCCATATATATAATAATAATAATAATTAATACATATATAATATCTAATATATCTTTATTGAAATTTTTACAGGACAATAGATGTACGAAACACACAAAAGTTCAGGTAAAATAAATTAATAAATAAAGTAAACAATAGAAGTACTGAACTAATTAGTAAAATAATTATAAATTTCAGAAAATTGAATAGGGGTCACAAACTAATAATATATACAAAACTCTCGAATTGAATTGTTTGAAACTGCTAAAAGAGCATAAATCAGGAAGAGCGTTATACAGTTTTCAACCCGTATAGTAAATATTTCTTTCCTAGATTATTAATTAATGATAGGGTAATAGTAGCAGATCTTTGTGACGTGTAGTGTAGTCATGCACACGAATGTGGTTTAGCAGAAATAAATTTATGTTGTTAAAGACGAACAGAAGAGCACTAGAGATATATAAACCGTAAACGGACAAAAGCTTATGCTCTCTAAACACCATCCTATAGCTCTCCCTCCATCCAAAACCATATATGATACAAGTAGCTCGTTTCTGAATAAGAAATACTCGTTCAGAGTTTATTCCAAGACCCCATAATAAAAATTCATAAGACATCACAGGAAAAAAAAATATTCACATGATTTTGATTTTGAGCATTGTAGTACTGGTGTGGAAGGAGGCAATTGTAATACCATAAGTAGTTTATTTTCGTGTTTTCGTTAATCATCAAGAAAAGTATAGGGAGATAAAAAAATCATGGAATTGAACAAAATACGAGTTGGACTCTGCAAAATATTGTAGAGAAAGAGTGAAAATATTTTCCAAAGATGCAGAAGGGTTTAGAAGAAAAAAAAAACTGCTACAAGTAATGGGTGTGTCTTCTCAAACATATCCACTTGCCGAAGAAAAAGTTCTCAATGTGGTGACGTATTAAGTCTACCAGTTGATATAACCACTGAAGAAATAAAAGAAGACCTTGTAGAACAGGTACTCCCAGTAAACTCCATGATATAACTAGGAAATAAGAATTAGAAATTCATGTTTCCCAACAATGTTTCAAGTGCCAAATGTACGGTCACGTACAATTTAGATGTAATACTGAGCAAATATGCAAAAACTGCGCGAGCGACACCCTTCATGGGAGTGTGAAAGAAAAAATTGATTGTACATGTTTGCGAACTGCGGAAGGAACCACAGAGCCAGTGACTGGATCTATAATAAGAACCCAGTTATGTAAAACAACAAAGAGATCGACACAAGAAAGTTCGCTTAGAAGAAAGAAAGTAGTGCCAAATGTAAGCTACGCGCAAATAATACAAGATCAGAAAGCTCAACAACAAAATCAGTCAAATAGCAATGAGTCTACTCCCAGGAATTATGGAAACAGTAATGAACACAATTGGAGTTTAAGTAAAATTAAAAAGATGCTCATGGAACGCCAATGGACTTAAAAATAAAATTCCTTCCTACAAGAAGAAGAAATTAGCGTAATGCTAAGCGGCGACACCAGACTATCAAAAGGAGACCAGGGTACAAAATTCACACAACAGAGCGATCTGATCCCAGCCATCAGCGGGGGCGGAGTTGCAATCCTAATCAAACCAAAATACATCAGCAAGCAAATTCAAATGAATACAACAAATATAGAAGCAATAGCATTAGAAACACACATAGGTGGGAAAAAATGGAATTCGTAGCACTATATTGTCGTCCTGAACGTACAAGAAATATTCAAACTCGGAAATTTCAAGACAATACGTAGTTTTCGTTAATTGGCCAACTACATCGATTTGACTATACTATCTCATGTCTGAATCCACGCGAAATCCAAGCAAGTTGGTGGATAGTGTAAAGTTTATGTTATCAATAGGGGATATATCGGTAAGACTAGAACGATTGATTTATAAAGTGTACCACCACTATTTTGAGTTTATTTTTCTCAGACTAGACGCGTTTCTCTAGATACTTTTAAAATTTCAGATCTCGCAGATTTCAGATTATTGCCAATGATTATAAATTCGTGTCATCCGCATAAGATACAACAGGCTGCTTGGGGAGATATTCATCACATGACTTTCCATATTACTAAATTACAAAAATTGTAAATAAAGTAGGTCCGCGAGCAGATCGCTGATGTACTTCGCTGTATAAAGTGAGTTCATCAAAATCTACTGTCAACCAGACCTATTCAAAACAAAAATTAAATAAACTATAATAGAAAACTTCAAAGACATAATCAAAATACTCAGCTAACCAAATAATGTGTCTAACATCTACTCGACAAGAAACCTACAATTCACTTGATAAAATATAAATGTAAAAATACTCAAATTAAAAACATCAGCTCTCACTCACACTCAAGTCACAGACTTCAGTGATTATTCATCGTATCTTGCTTTGCACAATGTTAACTAAAAATCCACGACAGGCGCCAATTCAACAAAGATGGTTGAGAATTCTAGTTGGAATATTATGGAATAAAGTGGATTATAGAAATAAAGTGGAAAATCCACGACAGACAACAACCCAACGAAGATAACAAAAACAAGTTTTATGATAGTTTCAATACCCAGAAATAGAATGATACTTATACCGTGAATTTACTACCAAAAATAAATTTAAAACATCTATTGCTTGGATAATTGTTTATGCTATAACGTTTAATAAAATAAAACATAATAAAACTGCAATGAAATTATTTTTACACTTACCTAAGTACCATAGAGCTGTGCATATACGTGTAGGCTTTCTGCAAGCAATAATTATCTTTATCATTTGCATAAGATGCACCTAATAATTCTAGAGCTTCAATTTTAACTTCTTTACTAATTTCTCCAATAAAATTTTCATCACCCGTGAACTCGTCGACGAAAAACTCAACAACTTCAGGTCTAAAATAAAAACCATATTTCTTATTAATACAGTAAAGAATCTCTTTCAAATGATTGCAATCGCTGAATAAAAAAATATACCGGATAATTTTACAACACTACTCTGAAAAACTGACCTTGTACGTTCAGCAGCTAACTTCAAAGGTGTCATTCCGCTGTCATTTATTGCATTTGCAATAGCACCATGTACCAGTAACAATTTAACAATGCTAGTATGACCACATTCAGCTGCGAAATGCAATGCAGTTGCACCACATAAAGCCCGATCATTTGGATCAGCTCCATGCTCCAACAAATAACTTACCTAGAAATATATTAAAATATTAATTCAATTTAAATTAATGAAAAATATTGGTGATGAAAAGTATAAAACTAATTGGAAAGAACACAGTGGCAAAAAGAATGTAGTAAAGACTAAAAAACAAAGAAGAAATGCTGAGAGAAAAATTGTGAAATGTACTCAAAAACCAAAAAGAACGTGGAGCACTCTAAAAGAATTACGAATATGGCGCCCAAGAACACATTTAAAACAAAATAAAATGCAACTAAATTTAAATCAAGCGCTAAAATGAATTCGAAATATGAATCAAAAGAAGCGACGAATAGACGAAGCGGCAAAAAAGATAACAATAATCAAATACAAGAAGAAAATGAGAAATTAATTGAAATTATTAAAGTGTTACGTAATGATATATGGGAGTTTAAAAATGATATAAAAGAAATGAAGGAGTCAATTGACTTCATAAATGAAAAATATGAAGACGAAAAGGAAAAAAATGCCAAATTAACAGAAGTTATTGATCAAATCAGAAAACAAACGAAAATAATATAAGAAGAAATTAATAAATTTGTGACAAAGCGTAAGAAAAAATAAATTATGAAAAATTACAAAAAAACGTAATCAAATCTAGAATTATCCCTAGAAAAAAGGAAGATAATGCGAAGGAGAAGCTAATGAAAGTTATTAATTATGTAACACAAAATATTGATCATGATGACATAGAGGGAATACAAACAATAGAAACAAGAAATAAACAATAGTTGAATAAAATTCCATGATAAGAAAAAAAAAGATGGAATTTATTAAAGCCAAACAATCTAAGGGACAAATTAGTCTTAAAAAAGGTGGCATAGAGCTTAATAATGAGAAACGCACCTATATCAACTTTTCAAAAAAACATTCATGCTTAAAACAAAGAACTATAAATACATCTGGCATAAATATGTGCACATTTATGTATGGAAAGAAGAGGGACAACAAACAATTAGTATAAAAATGAAATAGAATTGAGTGAGCTCATGAGTAAATAAACATTGAAACAATTAAAAATAAAATATTAATAAAACCCGCATATACACTAACAGAATTAGAGAAAAACAACACAAATCAAGGACAAGCATAATTAAATATAATCAAAACCAGAAATAATAAAGAAAAATTACTCACATTTTCTATTAAAAAAAAAAATAAAAAAATACTGGCATGAGAAACAATAGCAATTAAAAACCACAAGATGATGTACTCAAAGAAAAAAGTAACAGAACAAGCAGACTACATCAAAGAAATGGTCCTAAGAAGAATGAATGTTGGCAAAGAAATTCTGGGAATTGTCAAAAGAAGAAAATCATGTTACTTGAGACATATATACAAAGGCAGAAGATACGAATTCCTAAGAGTAATAATGAAGGACAAGGTTGAGGGTAGAAAAAGCCTGAAGGTTGTGGAAAGAAGAAGACACCTTAAGAAGGGAAGGACAAAAAGTTAATGGCAAATATTACCTAATATTTTGATGAAATTTCAAGTATTCAAACCTTATCAACAAGTGCACTAAAGACTATCCCACAAAATGGACCAAAGCAAGTGTTTGAATCATTTTTAAATCGTTGTAACAAATGTATTACAACGGGAGAATATTTTGAATAATTAAGCTATTCCATTTAAATATTTTGTTTTATTTATGTATTTGTTTATTTATTCATTTATTGTCAAACCAAAAGAGCATGTCAAAATATACATGCCAAAGAAATAAGAGGTAATTAGGTAAATTAAAAGCAAGTATGAAAAATAGAGCAAAGTAAAGGACAGAAAAAGAGTGTGAAAACAGATTAAGATAAGTACATTAAATATGTATCAATTCGTATACCTGAAGGCATGCGACGACAGATTAATTACACATCTTCAAACGATTCTTAAGTGTGGAATAAGAGATGAAATCATTATTAATATAATTATATGACTGACATAAAATATATTGGTGATAGTCTGTTTGTCCGTCCAACATTCGTTTTGACGATCTTGTGTTGCATTAGGGGACGTGAAATTGTAACATTTCCAGGTTTCCTGGACAGTCGATTAATTTATAACCCATACAAATAACACAGTGTAGTGGCCTGTTTCTAATATTTGAAAATTGAATCTTTGGGCTAGATCTTTATATTTTTATATGTTCTCAAGGAAATAGTTGTTTATTAAGTATTTAGCTAAACTTTTGTTTTTTGCAACTAAAGATAAGGGTTTTGCATTTGTTGGTATTTATTTGGAGTCCATTCTTAGTGCACCATGCTTCTAGTTTCCGCAAATCTTGCTGGAGCACATTATAATCATTGGAACTATCAATGGCCTTGAATATTTTCAGGTCATCTGCATATAGTAACTTGGAGGACTCTAGTATCTCTGGAAGAACATTTATAAATAGGGAAAATAGGAGTGGTGCGAAATTACTTCTCTTAGCCCACCGCTTGGTACACTTAATATATGTGATTTAAAACCTTTGAGTTCTACAAACAAACTTCTGTTAACCAGGTATGACTGTAAAAGTAGTATTAGATCATTTGAGAAACCTAGAACATGAAGTAGATACAGGTACAAAATTTCTCATCATTTAAATCGTCATCTGAAGCCTCGGCTTTAAAACATATTTATTGCACAATGTAATAAATTTAGTTAAATACAGTAATTGTTATGAATTTGTTTACCACAACATAATGTCCTTTATAGGCAGCAATCATTAAACACGTGTTGTTGTATTTATTAGCAATATGAACATCAGCTGAATGTTCTGTTAGATACTTCACAATATCCAGACGTCCATCGAAGCAGGCAGCTCTTAATGGCGTTGAATTGGTACTGGTTGCATGATCAACATTAGCACCAGCTCTTACCAGAGTTTTAACAATATTTAGATAACCTGTTACAGAAAATTAATGTATTATGTGAATATTTATATAATGTATTTAACTTTAAATAAAAAATATTGGTGGAAATAAAAAGTTATAACCAACTAAAAAACTAATATTAATATCATGTAATATAGTCTCACATACGGAAAAATAATGAGTTGAATTAAATGTGATTTGCTAGAAGCAGATTACCCTAGGCTCATAACTTATATTTCAATAAATTTAAAATGCATTCTAATAATATTACTTTTAAATAGTTCGTAGACGTTTTCTGAGAATTCTAAGGATGTGTTCAACAAAGACCTGCGGCCGGATCGTCATCTATGATTTTACGCAGTACAATTAGGAGCCTGTAGCTAGTGAAGAATCTGTTAGGTTGGCATAGAGTTAGGCGGTACGCGATTCAAATCGTTTTATTAAAAAGTTCCAGTGAGTCAGTGCAGATTTCATCAAATATGTATCAGAATTTGTTTGACTTAAATGCTTTAAGTAATCATTATACCTCTAATTATTGTTTAAATACCAACTATCTACATTATTTTGGTAAACATGCCTAAACCTTATTTTTGTTAATCATTATATTTTACTAAATTAAAATGTTCTCTTTAATTTAACCCTTGTTGAGTTTAAATAATGTTTCAGGTACTTGATCCTCTGAGCAACTACCCACGGCGGTACCCCTAAAAACAACGGGAAAATTGTGTTGAAAAGTATGTAGTTTAAATTTAGATTGAAATATTAGAAGCCTTAATTATTATAAAAATTTGAATGTTTAACGTTATTTATTCATATCATGATAACCTGTGCATATTACATTATACATAGCGTCCATATAACCCGCCTTATAAACACATATAAGTAATACATTTTTAAACTAATTTTGTGTACAAATAATAAATAAAACGACATTAGAAACTCATGCATAACAAAAGAAGGAGTGGAGACACTCTGAATTCTAAGAATGTAATGAATTCTTCACTTCAATAGCCGATAACCTAGTGAGCCATGTAACTAAACCTAGAATTAAAATTAATACAGTGAATGTAATGCGAACGAGTTATACTCCATTTAACACACATTTTTAATGAATGCCTCATGAATATAATTTTCCCAGATTCTACTTGTTTACTAGTTATTCAAACGTATTTAAAACAATTATGGCGATCAGAATAAATAGTCTATTTAATAAAAATGGATATTTATCTATGACACAATTTGGATTCCGCGAAAATCTTAGTACTATAAAACGTCTGTAATGCATTCAGTAATGGAATGCATATGCAAGGCTCTAGAGTTCTAGACTAGCATAAAAGATGTGCATCACAACGATAGGATTGAAGTAGAGGCTGGTAAACCCTTATTTAATGAATAGAAAATAAGCCGTATATAAAAATGAAACTATGAGCGGGTAAAAATATTACAAAAGGAACACCACAAGGTCTTCTATGAGGCCCTTACGCTTTATAACATTTAATAATGATCTACCACAATACATTTGCACTCAGTCAATACTGTATGCAAATGCAGATGACACTACTTTCTAGTGATCTGTCGTTCCTTAAAAAAACGCATTTTTATCGCGGTGTATGTTTGGAACGCGATTTGAAAAGACTTGTTCCCATTTGAACATATAGTACATCGAGCCAATGTATGATTTTTATAAATTTGGTTTTTTTCCGCTATCTTTATTTAGACTCAGACGTCCATAACGTGGTTCCCAATCAAAATCTCCAAATCGAAAGTTTTGATAATTTCATCTCTTTCATTACGTACCAAGAACCAAGTACGAATAATGGTACATGAAAGTTAAAAAAATTAGTCGAAAAAAATTACATTATTGTTGAATTTTTCAATCTTATTAACGTTAAACTCACCTGTTCCAGAAGCACACCAAAGCGCGCTAGCACCTTCAATAATGAACCCATCAAATCTTATAACTCCTTCAACTTCTAAATCTATATCAAATTTCGATACCATCAATTTGACGACCTTATCATGGCCTTGACGTACCGCAGCAATCAGCGGCGTACACTTCTGACCGTCTTCTTCAATATATAACTAGAACGAAAATATTTCATCATATGTATATACTGAGAAATAAAAATTCAATATAAAAGTTTTTTAACTTAATTAAATGTATGTTAAAAAATTGTATTATTCTGGTATTTTTCAAAAATGTATTATTTGGACTCAAGGACGTCCAAAACGTTCTTATCAATCAAAAAAGAACATAGCGTTACGTTCAAAAAATCTGTTTATGCAAAGTCCAGCTCAGCATACCTAGTCTTCTCAACAAAAAAAAAAAAACAAAACAAAACAGTCGTAAAATATTTCCAGAAAATCCGAGTATTTTTAAAGCTAGTTTACCTAAACCATTTGACCCTATAAAGTAAACTTCAATTTCAATTTGACAAAAACAACCAAATTTTATACATGATGATCGTTACTAATGAAAAAACATCTGTGCAAAATATTAATCCAATGAGCTTTTTTTAATAAAATATTTGTACATATGTGTAAGATGTAGTATAACAAGCTGGCTATTTATGATCATGTGTGACGTGTGTTATGGGCGTATTGGTTGTAGCTGCGCTGATTTGAATGAAAGTTGGTAAACAAATTAATGCACGGTATCAATGAAAATGCAATAAATTGAATTTTGAAAATTCAAAGTAGCGAAACTTCATTTTTATTTTCTCCGAAAATTTAATATAACCTGAGAGACTGAACCTTCAAATAAAGTTCGTTTTGAGAAAAAACCTTTCGATTATATTTAAAATCCTTTTCACCAATATACAAATTTATCATTAACACAATGACACAGCGTGTTCTTTGTTCTGTGTTTCGCAAAAAGTGTTCTGAAAAGAAAAATGGAAATCTTTTTAAATTAATGATCGCAATAAATGGTCAAGTGATAGCGGGATGTTAAACACCGGACGTTTTACCTATTTCATTGGTGTAATTTGACTTTAAAGAAATTATATAAATATGTAAACGTACAGTGCATCGACATTGTCTAATCATGATACATACGGTCAATACTCTTAGTCTAGAGAAAAGAATCCTTGAATCTAAAATATACCGCGTCTAAATAACTCTAAAAGTACATTCAGTACAGAACTAAGAAAACAAACACTTGTGTTTGTTGTCCCTACACAAAATATTATTCTTTGATGAAATATAATATTTACATTCTGTAATTATTTTCTAAATTATTAGTTTCTGTGTTGCACTTAACAAAATTTATATTATGATATTCTGAATGAATGGTATAAATGTTATATTTTAATCTATAAATTTATGATTTACCAGGGTATGCACATATTGACTACACGCTACTGGAAAATGTATGATAAACAATTTTGTTTAACATTAATATCATAACAAAACAAAGTATATTTTTTATTTTTGGAACATGTAAATTTTATATATTCAACTTCATACTATAATTTAAAATTGTTTTATAATTAAGAACCATGATAATGTATAAAAACGATAAATCCAAACAAGAAAGATTTTGTGCATCCTAGTATCTATAATGATTAAGTGGTTTTGATTTTCCATTGGTTTGGTTTAAACACTGGTTTTGATTTTCCAATATTGGAGAAAGAACAAAAATTACTTTAATATTATAAAACGATTTAACGCTAAAAATATAAATGTCTTGAAAGATATATCACAAAAATAGATTCAATCAAATTATAGACAAAGTATATGCAATATTCATGGTTAGCCTATTTTAAAATTTTATACGACTTCCCAAATTTATGTTAATCATCAAGTTCATAACTCACCTCGTTTAAAAGGTCAGTAGCGTCTTCAATTGGACTAAAATTATCTTGCAAAAGCGAATAAAGTGCCATAGCCAATCCATCCTTGGCTGTGTAATAAATACGCATTTTCAATTTATCTCGTTGCTCAATCATTTTGTTATTCACTAATTCGCATTATTTTGCACAAATTACGTTTTGTGAGACACGCAGTATAAATGATTTAATATACTCTCGAAAAAATGTGCTGATAAATATACCATACACCATATGATTGTGACCGTTGACAAGTTACCCAAGGTAGATCTGTCTACAGTGTTGACAATTGGCATTATTATTACTAGGGGAATATATGAGACCATGAATATATGTCCTCAGTTTGCATGGATTTGCTGCTTGAGTGCATTTGTATTTTAAACTTGACACTATCATTATTACTTTTTTTTTGAATATCGTTGTATTGGCCCCGTAATATCTAATGTATAAAATTGTTGTAGACAGGTGACCAAAAATTG
>WYDF02271399.1:0-18011 GCA_009867245.2 Adranes taylori | reverse complement strand
ATTTTTGACCTTATCAAAATTTTAAGCCTATTAGCAACAAACCGATCAGTAACTTTAACCTCTACCTCGCCAGCGCTCCGAAGAAGTTCTTCTTCATTTGCATTTTGACAGAGAATTGTGGTACAATCTGCGTAAAGCATACTCAAAACTTGGTTGCTTTGGGGATATTGTGGAAGTCTATTTATGGGGCGGTACAAATATTGACTCTTGGAGGTCTCCGTGATTTACTTCCAATTACTTAGAGATAATACCTTTATATTTAATACACTGGAAGCGATTACATAGATAAGACTGAATTATCTTAATTATCAAAGCCATATTTGATGAGCTTTTGGAGGCGAATATCATGAGAGATGCAGTAAAACACTGGTGAAAACACTCCTTGGCTCACAAGTCCAAAAATAGAGCCAAGGAGTGGTATTTCTTTTCTAAACAATTTAGAAATATCTGAATGAAATTACTTATGGCATCGCACGTTGCCCTGCTTTTTCTGAAACCAAATTGCTTGTTACATAAAATATCATTTCCCTCCAAAAACACACATTTTATTTTATAAATAATTCGTTCAAGGACTTTAGAAATGGCTGGAAATATAGATATAGGCCGATAGGTTTAAATCTCGTCCACGTTGCCCTTTCTCAAAATTGGAAATACAATTGCTAATTTTAGATCTCCAGGCATGGTACAAGATTCGAAACTGCTATTAATTAACTAAGATTATAAGTAGTATTCCATTAGCACAGTATATAACTAAAAACAAACCGAATTATATAAACAATTAATCTTACATATTGAACTTAGAAAATTATTTGCGAAATTAAGATCTTCGTTTTGCCGTACTGCGGATTCGTCAGATTAGTGAGGCAAAATATTCAACTACATATATCATAGCATTGCTGCTGACGAAAAATTATAATGTAAATATATTATGATTTTTATAAAATGGGGCATCTTGAATTCCCGATATAGTCCTCATATGCTATATGACGCTGAAATAAGTGGAGAAACCTTCAAGAGGCGAAGGATGCCCGTGCATCCAACAGTGTGAGATTTCTACTCTAACAAAAACTCCACTCCCTGTTGAGATTGTGTACATTAGGAGGTTGGTAAATTTATTAAATGAGGCTTTAGGATTTTTTATCCTCTTCAGCCTGGAACTGGTAAGTTTTAATTCCAGTGTAGCGTGATCTTTATACTACGAGAGCGTCCCGCGCATGTGAGGTAAATCTAAGCTGAACCAATTTATGCTTGCACCGAGACAACGCCAATGGATTACTTTTTCAAGAAAGCACAAGAACATTCTATCTTGAAAGATATTTACACACAAAGAATATTTCCCATTTACATTATTGGAGACTTCATGTAGGTAAGCCGTGTAGACTAGCCAAAGTTGTGGTTGAGTTTCCTTTTATATACTTCTATATGTCTATCGTAGAACATATAGAAATAAAAAAAAAGAATAAAAGAGAATGCAAATAAAGAAAATAATAGGGGGATGGGAACTTAGGAATAAGTAGGTGGGATGAAAAGAGAATGAAGTGAAGGGGAGATATGTAGGTGAGTGGTAACAGGATTGAATAAAAGGTAGAACGAGTTAAAGGGAAAGTGGGATATAGCGGTAGGTAGAGAATTGAGAAGGGGATTAGGGAATATAGGGTAAGAAAGAAGTAGGAATTCGAGGGTGAACATTAGAAATAGTAATAAACTTACCAACTCCCTGGAATGAGGTGGAATTTATTAATTATTATTTTTATTTGTATATTAACTTAGTAATAGTAATTTGAAGGATCTAATTTTTGGGAGTATTGTACGCTGATTTCTATTCCACTAAAGGTTTATTTATTTATATATGAAAGTTATGAGTTGGTCGAAACTCGATTCACTGTTTCGAGCCTATGGTCAAAACTCGTTTCACTGGAAAATAAAGTTAATAATGCGTTCCGACCTTTTAATTAACTAGTAAATAACATTAATTTATTATGGATTAAGTTACGAAAATAATAAACAAAATATATTAAACGTAATATAAAGTTAACATATCATCAAATTTAGTATTTTGGATATACAATCTAATACCAAATTATATCTCAGTATATATAGTATTTCTATCGAGTTATAATCTTTCATGGGAAAGGCATATCAATCATTGTTTTCGCATGAAACATTATAATAAAGCCAGTGATGGCGATATAATATCATTATGGAAAAGCTTGTTAGGAAATTAATTGAAGGGAAAGACTATTCAGGTTACCAAATTCTATAATATTCATATACAATTTTGCCCATTATTACAATCTAAATAGATTATAATAGATAAATATAAAATGAAATTTATCGTATTGACAATATAGTACTATACCTTAACCCCAGATTTTGATTTTTTAATAAAATTAGCTCAAACTCCTCCAAAATGTATTAAAACAAATAACAAAAATATATTCAGGAAAAATTATATTTAAAAAAGTATTTTGGAGGTGTCCTTTAAAAACTACAGTAGGCAATACCCATAAAAAATTAAATTTGTTTATTCAAATTAAAAATGTAAAATCTCAATTAATATATCATAACTACATATCACACGTTACACATACACATCACTATGATACTTTTGGAAACATTCTATGTGTAATGCAACATTACAATTTTATTTTAACATTAATTTTAAATTTTACTCTTAGATGAGATAAGGTAGTAACCGTTCACAGTTCTGCATTGGGTTTGCACTATCAGCAACTACCAGAATGGCATTTTCAACAGTACAAATGACGTTACATTAAATCTCGACTAAATCAGAACTTTTCTGTCCTGACCTTTAAAGCTGTAAACTAGTTAATTACTTCATCGAAATCAACTCCTTTCGCCAAATCCTTTCAACTGATAATATGGCAAGATGAGAAAGCCTTGACTGTCCCATGTAGATCGCAAATAGTTTAGCTTTGAAAAACTCCTCTCACAAGAAGCCACAGACATACGGTAGATAAGAAATAATTGTAGGCCCACTGAGAGAAATGGGAGAGATTCTAGGAAGTCACACGCAGCTATGAATTTCAAATCGTCAAGTAGTGACCTGTCTTTGGCTTCCTCGAGATCAATCTCTGCTGCCTTCTCAGCCTTGGTAGTTCTAATAAACGCTATTCCTCTGATGTGGTCAATTCTGGAATGGACACAAGTAACTCTTCTTCAGTGGCAGATATCAAACTCTTGGCTTGAACAGCCTCAAACATGGCAGCTACTTCCTTGCTGGATTTTGATCTGATCTGGAGTTCAGAATGGAAATGATCACTACACTCAAGCATCGCCCTATTTTTGTCTCCTGCAGCACAATCGAGTAAGGCGTTGTCCTCTCGAAACCGAGAAAACTTTTGATATAAATAAATCACTCTTAAATTCTCTTCCACCTTCTTTATAAACCATTATCCTAGCATTCACTTCTAATTCCCTCTTTCTCATTTACCTCTTAACCCTCTCTGTCATCTGATTCGTCTCTTCTCTATTACTGGCCATACAAACAATGTCGTCGGCATACGTCAACGACCATACTTTACACCTTCCTATCTGTACTTCCCCAGCTTGTCCCTTACTCAGAACATCCTCTAGATCAGATATCTAAATGTTGAATACGCAAGCGCTAAGAGTACACCCCTGTCTCACCCCTTTTCAACCTCAAACCACTCGTATACCACCCCATTCAGTCTCGCCCTTACCATTGTTCCTTCATACATACTCTTCAACATTCCTAACATTACATCCGAAATCCCCACCCCCTCCCTTTTCTTCCACAAATACTTCCTACTAATTCTGTCAAAGGCAGCCTTTGGGTCCACGAACAACAAATATATTTTCCCTCTCTTTGCAATTAGTTGATTTATCACATAGTTCAGGATAACAATGTTGTCCGCAGTTCCCCTCCCCTTAACAAAACCAGTCTGTGTATATGATAGCACCCTTTTCAGTCTTATCTCCTCTTCCAATCGCCTATTCATAATCCTTGTAAAGATTCTATGTAGACCATCCATTATCATTTTCCCCCTATAACTATTCACACATTCTCTTTCTCCTCTGTTGTACACCGGCACAATCTCTCCTCTCTTCCATACAACAGGCACCCACTCCACACCCCTCCATACCCTATTAAATGCTTTAGTTAGTGCTCTCATTCCCTCCTCATTCACGGATCCCCACACTTGCACCGGAATCCTGTCTGGCCCAGCTTTTGATGATCTTCCCAATTTCATCCTGAACCTCTTCTATACTTATTTCTTCAATGTCAACTTCTCCAGCTCCCCCAAATCCCCGTCATAATCTCTTACTTGCACAATCCTCTCCAATCCTTCAGCAATCTCCCCTCTACATTTCCTCACCCAATCCTCCAATCTTAGCTCATATTCAACCATCTTGTATATATATATATATATATATATATATATATATGTATATATAATCGAGAAAATATTTTAGAAATTTTTCCTCATTACTTAAGAAAAAATAACAGAAATATATCACAAATCTTACAATAATTAAAATAAATTTTTAGGAAATCACAACAAAAAATCAAACGTCACTTATAAAATTCTATGTCTAAATTGTACAGGAACTTATAGGTGCCACAGGACAATATCTACAAAACCGCATTATTTAACATAACTACTAAGAAGATAGTAACACTGCACTTAAAAAACATGAAAAGCTGCAGGACATAAATTTAATTATACACCTTATACAAATACAGAAGTTTTAAGAACCTAATATAATTACAAAAACAGATTTGTTCTTGAGATTATCGAAATAAATAAAGATATAAATAGTATTAACAATAATACAGATATTCAAAATTTATTATAAGATTACATTAATATTTTAAACATAACATAATAAAAATTAATAACAATAAATATGTGATGCACTCTGCGAATGTGCTAACGGAACTCTCACACGCGACTCTGCTAAATACCCCAGTTGGTCATACACTGTAAGACAAGTAACACCCCTTAATACGTTGACGCTACTATGTTCAGGTGGTTAAGACCAGCATAAGACAGTATTATATACTCTAGCGAATGGTGCAGGATGGAATCACTGTGTAACACCTCTTAATTTGTCGAAGTAACTTTCAGAAATTGGTGAAGGGGTAGGAAAAGAAACAAAGCTTTTCAAGCTGGTTGCTCCACTACTAGGTGCTGCTGTTGGGCGGCCTGTCTTGGAGTTCATAAGGAACTGATTTTACATGCTAAAAAATCTCAGTTCTATAGAAATGAGCCTCGTTCAATTTTTACTCTACAATACGGGTCGAGCGTAGGCTTTCACACGTCATTTATTTCAGTGACACGGTCCATCCACACAAACCTATTTAACTATCGGTATCCCTTCCACACGTAAGAACATAACACACAACTTCACTCTAGCGGCTGTCCCAAGTTTACAAAAGAAACAACGGACCAGTAGTTTATGCAGCACTGAGCAACAATAATGCGGTATAGTATATTACACCAGTGAATAGCACCAGCTTACTTTATTAAAGCTTTCTCTCTCACACGCACGCCCATACGCAAACACAGTTAAAGGGGTATATCATTATCGCGTACTCTATATACTGCATGGCAATAACAAACTTCAGCTATCTCTCCCTGAATTATACAGTTAGATAGGCGACCAAATATTCCCACTCCCATGCGCGCTAAGCGATGTGTTGGCATCATAATAGATAATATGTTTTATTAGCAGCGGTAGGAAGCTAGTTTGTTTACATACATTCAATTTATTATTAATATTGGGTGCCCGGAATTCGTTTAATTTATTTGAAATAATTTAATTCTGAAAAAGAATGTGACGTGCTCCGTTACATTTATATTATTTATTCCAAATAATATATTTAAAAGAAAATTAAAAAAAACAGTACATTAAGGAAAGTATTTTCAAAAAATAGTTGCATTCAATGATTATTAAACTGATCAATGAACCTATATATGACGGCTTCGTTGTTTTTTAATGGAAATATTTTCTTCATTATATGCTGTATTATGATTATAACTGTACAGTAAAGTGCTATAATAGAAAGTAATAAATTATTTCAATGTTACTACGAGGAAAGCCTTCTTTTTAAGTTAAGCGTTTTATTAATTTCCCTATTAAAAATTTTGTTCGATACAAATCATATATTTAATAGAAAATAAAACAATAGTACATTAAGGAAACAGTTAAAACAGAATTTTCAACAAATAGTTGCTGTCCATGATTATTAAAATTATCAAAACTCTGTGATTGAAGTTAAGTCAATCAAAATAGAAAATAATATAAATATTCTTTATTAGCTATTTAAAAGAATTTTTTAATATTAATAATTTTATACATACTTAATATTTCTGAAAAAGGAGGAAATGTCGATCGTGTCGAACTCTTACATATGTCGAACTCTTACATAAAAATGAGTACCGGTAATATTCCAAAGAAACACAAAATTGAAGAAGAAAACAGAGTGTATCAGGAACGTACGGAAAGCGATTATTTCATAAGAAATAACAATGGCAAGTTACAGTGTTTATTTTGCTTACAAATAATCTCAGTGTCAAAGGAGTACAGCGTCAGCAGACATTATACATCTCTGCATAAAGAACTTTCAATAGTACGAAGGCGATTCTAGAACTGCTGTGATTACAGATATGAAGAAGAAGCTTAAACAACAAACACGTATTTTTATTATTATTTTCAACATGTTCGGTTTTGAAAATCTTCCTGTTTTGTTACAGGAATTTTCATCAGAGCTACACAGTCACAAACATCTGCTTTACATGCTTCATATTCAGTGTCTCAATTGGCAAAGGGTAAACAACCGCTTTCCGACGGTGCTATGGTCAAACAATGCGCAATTGAAATGGCAAAAGCATTCGGAGAACAAAGTGTGGCGGAGAAATTCAAGTCGGTACCGCTCTCCCACCAAACAGTGCAGAGAAGGATTGTTGATATGGGATAGCAAATCGAAAGTACTGTGATTGGGTTCATTGTACGCTGTTCTTATTATTCAATATATCTTGACGAAAGTACAGTTGCTTAAGTCAGCGTTTGATTTTCCTACGAATTACGCAAGGAGATTTCACTACCAGTGAGGTATACTTCAACTTTTGCAGCTGTACGGAATCACAAGATTAAGAGATATTTATAATGCTGTGAAAACGTCAATTGATAAAATCGGTGATTTCCAAAAGTGTTCAGCGATTGTGACTGAGGTGCGCCTACGATGGTAGGCGGTAAAACTGGATTTGTTGGGCTTCTTAGGAGTTATGTGTCCAACTTTTCACTCTGTTATATAGAGACTGTGCACGAAATCATTGAAACAAAATGAGGTGTTTAAAACTGTTTATAAAGTTATTAACATGATAAGAGCCGGCAACAAAGCTCTTCTGCATCGACAGTTGAGATAATTTCTGGAGGATACAGATGCTGGATACAGGGACTTAGTTTTGGACAATAATGTACGATGGCTCAGTGCAGGGAAGTGTTTAGAAAGGTTTTTCGGAATACGAAATGACATTGTACAATTTCTCCATCAATTTGTTTCGTCCGACACTGCATAATTAGACGAAAAGCTAGAAAGCATTGATTTTCTTAAAGATTTAGCTTTTCATACAGACATAACAACTCACCTTAATGAGCTCAACTTAAAATTGAAAGAAAAGAACCAATTCGTGTCAGATTTGATGAATAACATAAAGATTTTCGCAACAAATTACGTATTTCCAAACACTCATTACGAAAAAATGATTTTACCCATTTTGCTAGCTGCCGTCAATTAAACGAAACTACAACCACCAGGATAATATTTATTTTGCGTAGTACAGTGATATGATCCAAATTATCACAGACGAATTGAATTCAAGATTTACCAAACTTGACGCCATGAGGAATATATAAATTAAATATTTATTTGTATAATTCTTTCAATTTTTCTTTTTGTCTGTTTTTTTTTCTTCGCCATTTTACTTCTCCTGTGATTAATTTAGTTTACTATAAACAATTATAATTATTTAGGTAAATTTATCATTATGTAGTTTGCCTGTATTGTAGGCTTTTACCTGCTTGGAAAATAAATACATAAATAAATAAAATCAAATTGATTGTCACGTTGACGTTAACAGTAACGACATAGAAAAAAATGTTACATTTTTGTGAAATATTCATTGGTATGCTTTCATTTGCGGATTTTTTGAGGTCCACGATATTTAAATAGTGAGTAGAAAGAAATGACACTAATAATAAATTCTAGTAATACTAATAATTTTGATTATAACAAGCACTTTATTTTAAATGAACTTTAGTATTGCTATGGTACTAAAATATTTAGTAATTAAACCACGTTTGAGTTTACACTTACCCTGGAATGCCTATTACTTGAAGTATTCTAAAATATATTTGTATATATTGTGATTTCTCGTTCAGATGTTGAGGAATAATTTTCTAATTTAATTCCTTAAATTCTAATTTAACCAAGTGTAATAACGAAAATTATATTTATGAATATCCTAACAAATTCTTTTAAATTTAACTCTCTACTAGTAAGTTGGAAACCTGACTTGAACAAAATATAATATTTTGCTCACTGGTTAATACATTATTGAAATTATAATCCTTAAATTAAACGAATGTTTGGTATTCTCAGTAAGCGCAGACTGTAAAAGAAATAAGGGAAATTTTTGATATGATGTTAATGAATCCATTTAAGTAATTAGGCAAACAATATAATCAGATTTCTATTCACTAAAATCAGAGAGATTAAGCTATAAATGTATAATTTTCTGCAATTCTCTTATTTATGAAGTGGCTAATTATTCTTTTTCAATTAAATCACTGCTGTTGCAAACACACTGGAAGAAGGGGACGTACTGAATAGGAGTATCGTAACATTTAGATTTGAGAGTCCTTCCCCGGAAATTGTTTTTAAAGTCATTTAAGATGCGTATGAGTGTTACAGTGCTACAACTTATTTTTGTGAATTGGTGGAATATTTTAAGACCGTACTCAATATTATTATCACATAATTTTATAATAAAATATGCATTTAAATATACCTCTAGTTACTATACATCGATCTCATAATTAATGTAATTTAAAAACGATAAAATTTTGTAGTCTATTTTTATTTATATTAATTTTTCTGTAGACGTAAAATTTAGAAGACACATCTAATATATATTTGCGCAAGGGAAGTTGTTGAACCAATTGAACATTGAACCAAGCATTCATTGTTCATTTAATGGAAATATTTTATTCATTATATGCTGCATTATGTTTGTAATTGTACACAAAGGTGCCATAATAGAAAGTAATAAATAATTTCAATTTTAATACGAGGAAAGCCTATTACATTTTACTAAGTTAAACGTTTTGTTAATTTTGCTTTTCAAAATTTTGTTGGATACACTTCATAAAATGATAACTGAACAAAATGCAATAAGTAAGTAATCAATCACACGAAAGCCGACTCGAATGAGTTAAATCTTGTCAGTTACGATACTAATAAAACTACTTGTCATTTATAAGCTATTGTAATCATTCTGAAATACGAACACGACATTACATAACCACACATAGATAATTCTTGAATGATAAAACCAATAATATCAAGAATAAAACATAAAACCTTGTTGAAACTGATGATCAATGTATGCATAGCAAAAGTAAATATAAAAATTTCTTCAGTTGCATACGCATATGTTGCTAATGTTTATTTCCAAAGTGTCTTTAGTTTTTTAAATAAAGAAGAGAAAGTGCAATAGGAATATTCTCAGATTGCTAAATTTGATTCCCTATTTTTGTTCTTGTAAAATTGGCTTTTTAATAGCTGATAAAAGATAACTATGGAATTCCCGTATGTTCGTGATTATACTCAAACCTTTTGTTTTAAAAAAATAATCAAGAATTTTAAAACAATGTGTGAAAGCCATAATTTGTTTCTATAGAATATTATTCAGATTGTATCTACTTAAAGGACAAATCGAGGATTTCTGTAAGGTCTACAAGTAGTTAACTGCTTCCAGGAAATAAAAGAGCAAAAAAATTCATAACATGATTTTTAATATTGAATGTATTTGAATATATACATATATTTTTTTGGATTCCATTGATTCGAGTGTTTAACAGTGTTTAAATCGGTTCTAAAAAAATTAAATTGTCTAGTTTATATCAAAGTACTTCTAAAAAAATGTACAGTAAAGCACAATTAATTACAGTATCGACTTGCGAATAACTACAATTTGCAATTGAAACTCCGTACAAACAGTCAACGAAAACTCATATATTCTAAACATATATTCTTTAATTTCAGCTTACAATATTAACATAAAGTGAAAAAACTTCTGACGTGAGGTGAAACAGATCCCTCGGTTATGGAGTTCCTAAACTTCTACGAGTATACTATAAATTATATGCAAGCAAAACGCAATGCTTCCTGAAGGCAAGCACCACTGATATAAGTCTGAAACTGAATCTTTAAAAATGATTGGACATCATTAAAAATTCAATAAAAATATCGAACGATTTTCGATACATCATAAATTGGTCTCAGTGATTACAGGAATCGGCTAAATGTTTATTGTTTTTCGGATGTGGTAAAACGCTAATTTTCTATAAAAGTTAGGAATTTCGTTCTTAACAAGATGGCGACGTAATAATACTCTCATAATATATCCATGTAATATCATTAAAAATGTGTGTGATTGATTTATTATTTTAATGCTTATCAATTAGCCATTTCTTCTACCCACTCACAGATTTATTTTAACTGAATTACGGCTCATTTTAACTACACTTTTGAGCTTGGGGCTTACATTAAAAAAATGCCAACTGTCCTTTCAGGTTACGATAGAAAGACGCCTTAATTCTCTCGTCAATTCTTTATATTATCGAAGTATATTACCTTCCAATTTGGCGCAAAATGTAATTAGCCAATCATAGTCCGGCATCCTCGAAATGTTGCAGTGGTTATTTCTTTAGCCTTGTCGTTGAATTAGCCTCGCTAAATCTTAGAGTGCAAATAAGGAAATGGAAATCAAATAGCATAAGTGATACAAAGAGAGATCCTAGTAATAAAAATGTAAGTACAAAGTATAATATGCAAGCGCTAAATACAAGAGAAAAATGGAGATGGAACAAAGACAAAAAAGTTGGAGAGGAGGTTTAGAGATATAGTAAGGAATGCAAGGAATGACAGACAAATTAAACACACTTATTTAAACACAAATTAAGAAAAAAATTAGATTTAGTGAAAAAAGGGGTGAGAAGGGGATAAAAGAGGGAATAGAAGAATTAAACAACGATCTATTTATAAAGTGCAGGACAACGAAAATAGTACGAAAAGCAAGAAAAATGATCACTGATTTTGAAATTAGAACCATGAGGAGCAAGGTAATTTACAGACGAGCAAGGTAAGTGTAAATAATTAACTATATATTATGTATACATTTATACAATTCCGTACTGTTTATACTGTCATAAAAGAACTGAAATAAAAGTATGTACTCTTAAAATAGTATGTGAGAGAACTATTAAAAGAATATTATGTTGGAAGTTTAGAAATTTACCAATAAATTTCGAAATTAAATCCATGCCTAGATGTGATAATCCATACAAAAGTGTTGGGTTAACAAAAATTGCACGTCTGGTATTAAATGAGTTGGCAATTCATGCCTTAAACCAAATAAAACAATATCGCTATTTGATACATGTCATTAGATTGAGAACATATTTCATAACAAATATTAACCAAATTTCTAAAGAGAACATGCAGTTGTAGAAACATAGACAAAAGTTGTGATGTGGACAAAACTGTAATTCAGATAGAGATGAAATAAATGAGGAATGGGGGACATGATAGGAGATATTTAAGTATAATAAATGGGAGGGAATGCCATAGTAGAGAGGGAATACCCGGAGCCTCCTATATGTCGAAGTTATTTTTGTCTATGATAGTATAGTGGAGTGAGTTTGTCACTTGATAATACATTCAACTTTACTGCTACAAACCCGCCCGACAATAAAAGGAGTCGGAAACATGTAATCAAAAAAATTATATTGAATTAATTTATAACAATAAAATTAAATTGGATTACCAGGATAATGAAATAATAAAACTCAAAATTATCTCTATTGATGAAAGGAAATATTAGCATGCCATAATTCTTAAATAAATATAATAATCGGCTAGCAACATTTAAATAGTTCATTAATAAAAAGCAGTTTTATAAAAATTAGAGCAGCATAGTGAATCAAATTAGTTACAAGAATAAATTTAGAATTTTCTATGTATGAGATTTTCAAACTAGTCTATAAACATTTCACTTACATTTGTGCTACAGCCATTTTGGAATATTTTTGACGATCCGCAGTTAAAAATACTCCTTTTATTTGAGATGTTTGCCCTACCTATTTTAAGTAGACCGAAATCGTTGCGACAAATCACCGCGATAGGAACAGGAAAGTAGTGACAAAAATGCTGGACTGCGACGGTTTACGAAGCTTACACGACTAAAAATGAAACTAAGGATTTATTCCGAGCATCTCTCTTTCAAAGAATCCGGTCTGTACATCTGTCATTTTAATATGACATTTATTACTTAGTCTAATGAAGTTCAATTTATATAATTTACTTAATTGCAAAATAATAATACTTGAAGTACTAAACATTCATTAGAATATAACTATCTTGAGTTATGAGTATTTAATGTACACAAAACATCTAGAGAAGAACTAATAGAAACAATTACTTTTAATTTACAATATTACATCAGATTTGAGTATGGAAAGGAAAAAAGAATGCGCGATTTAGATGTGGGAGTGAGTAAGTAGGAAACAGGTACTGGATGGAAGAGAATGAGGATATGCAGGATATGAACGAGATAAAGAAAGGTGCAAAGGAAAGGGTAAGGAAAGGAAGATATGAGGAAAAATCAGAGCATTGAGTGAATGCATGTGCAGGAATTAATTGGAGTGATGAAGAAATGTCTTTAGCGGGGAATGTAAGAATGTTTGTGAAAATGAAAAGGAAATAATTAAGAATGGAAATAATTATTAAGGAGAGTAGGAAGAGGGAAAGTCATTGAGGGGATGAAATAGAGTAAGGGCTAAGATTTTTTGTTCGTTTTAAGAGACGAAAAGTAGGAGTTAGAATGTGTTTCATGATTTTTGTTACTGTACTTTTTGTACAATTTGTTATTTTAGGAAAGAAAATTGTTATGAAAGGTAAATTATAAGTTATGCCAGTAAGAAGTGTTTCATTCATGATTGAATGTATAGCTTACTAAACTACTTTCATGTTAGACCTTATTCCACATGTAGTTTCTTAAAACAATTTCTCCAAATTCAAGGAACAAATCTGTAGTTACCACAAACATGTATTAAAATTTATCAACTCAAAATCGGATTGTGCGAGCATGTAGCTGCGGATGCATACTTAGACACATACTTATCGTCCTCCCATGCTTACGTCAAAATCCGCATATGTATTGCGAGTCTATAAAGCGCGGAATATGATAAATGTTAGCTTAACTTGTAGATAGTTATCGTCGCCGTTTTCTAACTTAAATATGCACGTTTTCAATGTTATACTTTTGCCAATACAGTGTGAATATACTTCCTATATGGATACTTCCTATGTGAATATACTTCCTATATGGAAATATGGACTTCCTAAAATATTTTTATACAAAATGTGTCAAATGCTCGCTGGGACATATTTATGTCATTAATGAGTACAACATGATTCCACCGGTCACCAAAGATCATATTGGATTTTCTATTACATATTTCTTGATGTGCTATATAAACAACTCTATCAACGAGAAAAATGTGCTTGACGATCCTTGCTATTCAATCAACATTTAACGGAGTTTAGGCACTGACAAAATCCTAATGAAAACTACTGATGTTAATGTTCCCGTTTTTCGGCCCCTGCTTAATAGTTTTTGAATTTTTTTACTGGTGTATAATATATTCAATTTCAAGTTATGTTCAACTTCAAGTAAATTGGGCCTTCTTATTAAGCTGTGCTACTTTCAGCGATGATCCTATCTGCTACCTACAATTTGTATATTGACGCCATGGACCTTGTTTCTCTCCGCAGAAATAATAATGCTACTCTCCGATTGTCGTGGTGAAATTTTAGATCAACCGATATGCGAGTATCACGTTCTGATTGTTTATACATTATATTTTATTTCATGAATTAAAGTTTAAATGAGTTGAAATGAAACTCTAAGAGTTAAATAACATTAGCAATTGGTATAGCCCACAAAACATTTAAACCTCTAAATATTTTAAAGACTTTAGCCACCTTGAATGTATTTTCAGGAGGAAAATATCCCATAAATATGTTGACTTAAATTAACCCATATTCAGTATTAAAAATTTTATACATACAATCCTATTTTTTCTGAATTTGGAGATGTGTCAAATATTTTAGGATTAACTCCCAATGGAAATAATCTTAGTACAGAACCTTTCCTTAAATAATTTTTAAAGTTCATTAAAGTTTCCAATTAAATAACGTTGTCCCAATTAATTTTTTTGAAGAATCCGTCGATCAAATTGTAACATATTTAATTAAAAGAGATATAACAAATAACAACATGCGTCACGTATTTTAGTAGGAACATGGGTTCTAAACAATACAACTTCGTGCCAGTGGCCAGTGGCTTTTATGATTAAAAAGGGATATTTCAGGTAGTGTTAGTACACAAATATAGTACTAAACAATTCTTGAATTTCTAAAGTTGTCAGAAGTGTTGTATTACAACAGAAGAGTAGGCTATATAAATCCACCCACTCAGACTCGCTTTCTTCATGTAACTGCTATTGTGTCTTGTGATTCGATCGCTGGATTAAAAAGATACTACGGGCAATTTGAACTGGAGGCTAGCTGCTAACGTACGTTCAGTTTGACATAGCTTTTATTATTTGCGATGAAAACATACCATACTTCAAGGTTGTGTACACTGTTATAAAGTAGACTACACATGGAGGCTACATTAGAGGCAATCCAAAATATAAGTATTAACTTTATTGCTGATATAACCTTACATTTTGAAATTACATGGCTATGCATAAAATATTTGTACACCATTAGTATAATTAATGCACTAATTACAGGTCTACTAAATTTTTCATCGTTATTTATAAAATTATTATTTACTATTAATCATATAACTGGTTTAATTGGAAATACGGAGAGGAAGCTGAGCCTCCTCTGCCTCCTCGATGAGCCGCAATTGGTTCGTGCAAATATAATAAAAGTTATATCAGTACAGTGAGTACCATCATTTGCCCCAATCTATTACTGATGGAATAAAGTCGGTGTTCAAAGATCTTGCTGATCCGTAATTAGTGAAAAAGTGCCTACACAGAAAAACTAAAATTTCAGCGAAAGTTTTAATAATGTAGTCAGGACCATTCTCTCTAAAACAGTAATTGTGTGACTTCCAAGTCTCATCCTTCACTATTGGCAAGAGAGTTGGAATGGCTTCACATTAACACAGATAGAAACTGTATTAGTGCTTTGAAGGTATTGTCACGTATCAACCGTTTTAACTCTTTTAAACACTAGTTTTGACAGGTACAGGCGTAAACAAATATACGCATGAATACATTTAAAATCAATTTGTTAACAATCAACTCAAAGAGAACAACAATAAAATCAATATCAAATCAGAATAAAGTAATTCTATGTTAGTTATTCAATATAAATTGGCTAGTGTTAACTAATTCCTGGAAAATATATAGTTCGTCGTAAAAATGGTAAATAAAATCAAGCGCCGCAATGTTCTAGATAATCAATAATTATAATGAAACATTGTTACATATCGGTGATGTCCTCTTTTATTTAATTCTCACACAAAAAGAAAACAGTTATGAATTTGCTCAATCAAAAAATTAGTTTACTCCAATTTCCCCAACAGTTACTTAACTATCTAATTTAATCTTATTATATTATAATTCGTATCCAGGCTCAATAGTTCCAGTTTATTTCATCTATGAGTTTTAATACAACTATAAACCACTTTCAACTAACACTTAGTTTTTACTTTCACGACGACGACCCATAGGTTCGCCTTATAAATTTCACTTTCAGCTTATTTAATAAATTAATTTTAATGCTAATAATTATTTATTAGTAAATTGTTAACTTCTAATATATTCTCTCCTAATTACCGATTAACCCTACTCTAATAACTACTTTCGGTCATAATAGATTCATGTCAAATCTGATCTGCTTTCTTTACTCACACTTATACAGTATGATAGGGTACACTTTCACTCACTATTGATTTTCTAACAAGCACATTTATTCTCAATACTAACAGCGACACACAGTAAGCTGTGCTCCTTTCAGCGACGATCCCCTCTGCTACCTATAATTTGTATAATTGCCGTAATGGACCTTGGTGCTCTCCCAGGCAGAAGAAATAATGCTTCTCTTCGATTCTCGTCGTGAAATTTTAGATCAACGAGTATCATGGTCTGATTGTTTATACATTATATTTTATTTCATGAATTAAAGTTTAAATGAAACTCTAAGAGTTAAATAACATTTGCAATTCGAATAGACCACAAAATATTTAAACCACTAAATATTTCAAAGAATTTAGCCACCTTGAATGTATTTTCAGCAGGAAAGTATCCCATTGAAATTAAAAAACCATTTTGAGTAATAAAATTTTTATACCTATAATCATATTTTTTCTGAATTTGGTTGTGTCAAATATTCTAGGATTAACTCCGAATGGAAACAATCTTAGTACAGAACCTTTCCTTTAATAATTTTTTGAGGCGGATTTTACAAAACATGTTGAACTAAAATGTTGTGAGCACACATGTTTTGGAACGGTAACAGTAACTTCAAAATTTAACGCCTTTTGCCATTCCTACCCTAGACCTAGATTTTTTGCCGTCAATCTACAAAAAAGGACCAGGAAACTTAAAGCATAAATGGTTTCATACAACTTAACTCCCATAGTCTATGAATTTTTTCCGCTTCGACGGAATTCAGATTTTTACACAAGCAATTACAAACATCACACGTCAATCTTCTTAACTCAAGCAAAAAATAAAAATAAATGTTAATAACCAATTGCACACATGATAAAAATGATCAGCCTATATTGATGGTGCAAAATTGAGATTGGTTTGCAAATCATATTAGTTATGGAAGTCAAAGTAAGTAAAAATTGCATAAAAAATATAAATCATGTTTTTGTGCTTTGGAGACACTGCTGTTTATATTGAGAATAATTACAATTTATTTTGGTTTTACTACCTTACAACCAGTGTTTTTTTAAATACGCAATACATAAAAAAATAAGTTCCATCAGACTATAAGGATTAAGCTAAAATGTAAATATAAATTTAGCAAAATCAAGCTCATGGTCAATTTTATTATCCAAATCAAACTTAATAATTAAAAGGAAACCACCCAGTTCCTGCAAGTACACAAAAACATGTTATATCTAATCCTAACATTTATATTACATCCAATTAAATGTAGAACATAAAACACATAAAACTGTAAGTACTATATCGGCACGATATAAAAATTCAAGGCATAACTATCTAAATAAAATACCTATTTTCATTTTAATTTTTTATCATTTTCACCACACACAAGGCGCAAAGAAGCCATAATTTTATACGAAATTTTCAAGACTCCGAAGAAAACACAAATGACATGACTATACAAAAATATATTTTAGTTTAAGTTATATTTTATAGTCCTTCAGAAATATCAACGTCACGCTGCTGTATATTTGCTAAAATAATTTCCCAGCAATTTGGCATCGACCAATAGCGTTCTATTTTTTAGTAAAGAAATACAAAAAAGTGTAAAGTTATAAAATTTAGACATTGTTTTATGTACAGCCATTTCTATTTTACGGAATTTCGGACCCAATGACCACGTACAAGCCGTGAAGGTGCTGATTGAGAAGTCCATAGAATACAACAGACCGCTGTCTCTGGCTTTTGTTGACTTCCAT